>JACGTJ010008830.1:0-11145 GCA_014858695.1 Chrysomya rufifacies | reverse complement strand
AAAAAAAAAAAAAAAAAAAAAAAAGACGTGAAAGCAAATTATTTGTTAAACACATAAGTGAAAAGTTAAACAATAGTAATGATAATTTTAAAATACAAGTTCAATTTTCATTGTAATTCAAGTTCAGGGCTTTTTATACATTTCGTTATAACATGCTAACGCTTTGTAAAAATAATTATCTAAAAGATATGACTTATCAAGTCTGCCACTGACTACCATTAGTAAAATTAAATAATAAATGTTTCAATAAATAAGGAGCGTTGCTATAAAACGATTTCGGGAATACGATGTACATGTAGATTTTTGATTTTCAATTCGTTTATTCTTTAAAAGAAAAGAAAAAAGAATATGAAGAATAATAACAAATTAATCCGAATTGTTATGTTATAATTTTATAGTTCTGGAAGATATAAAACATGTCTGTTTCTCTACTTCACAAAGTTTCCCCAAACTTGTAATTGGTCTTCATTTTATTAAAGAAACAGAAATCCTCTATATAATTTGTTTTTCTTAAATTCAATATTCGAACTGAATTTTTAAAGACTCGACACAATTTATTGTCATTTTCTTGATTTGATTTTAGTAATAAATTCAAATCAAGGAATAAAAGTCACATTAGGCCAATAGCTATATCCTGAATAGACTAAAGAATATTAGAGTAAAATGAATAATAAATTATGTATAAAAATATGTTTAAAATATATAACGAAAATCAATACAAAAAATATATAATAAAAAAAAAATATAAATAAATAATATCAAATATAAAATCAAACAAACTAAATTTAATGAAATATTTCCTTACTTCCCAAAGTTATTAAAAAATTATACAATATTATCAACAAATTTTAAACAATTTAAAGTTTTCCGAGATACAAAAGGCACACAATTTAGAGCACGGAAACAGACGTGATTTTTATATTAACATCATAAGAACTTGGCTTATTTTACTGATAAATCAAATACGATATTGGGCTAAAAAAATAATACATTTTTCAAAACTTTTAAAACCAAAGTGTTATTAAATATAAATGATATATATTTTCTATGAATTTTTAGAAAGAAAAGAATATTATAACATCTATCAGTTATAATTTCTTTTACAATATTTAAAAAATTTTAAATCGCATGATTTCCCTTTTAATACTCTAAATATATCATGAAATTGCATTTTAAATTCACTTTTTAAAAAATTATTTTTTTTTTTAATATTTAACACAACTTCTCACATTAATTTAAAATTGTTTATTAAGAAACAAATAATATTTGCAATAACTTATTTTAAAATCACGTTTTTCGCATTATTTTCATTGATTTAAAAGAAAATTAAACATTTTTTCATATAAAATTTGACACAATTTAAACGAAAAAAAAAAATGACAATTAAGATAAAAAGCCGTTAACAAGTAACAGTAACACAACTATAAATAAACATAAATGTTTTTAATATTTAAATTTAGTTTCAAGATCAAAATGACATTTTCTTAATGACACAATATTTTCAATATATTAATGGGACGCCAGTCAGCTGCAGCAGCTTAAGAATGATGTAAATTCTCAAGGAAAGCCAGTAATATTTTTACAAATTATATGTTAAAATCTTGTTTGGTTTTGTAAAAATTTATTGTAAAGGCAATACGAACACTCTAATTAAAAATGCATAATAAATTAGCAATAAACATTAAGGAAATTAAAAGTTAAAAAAAAAAATTAATAATATTTAATTAATGCAGTTTATATTTTATGTATGTATATAAAAAATTATAACAACTTTTTCCACCAACACAATTCACACGAAGTGTAGATATTAACTGATTCAAAATACTGTTAAATGGTTTATAGAAACTTCAATTTTTATTTCAAAAGTATTTAAAAATATTATTGTACTTATAATAGAGACAAAAGACAACAAGTGTTTAGTCTCCACTAAAAGTAAACTTTACCACAATTATATATTAAAAAGAAAATAAAATATATTATTGTTATTATTTATAAAACAGAAAAAATTATAGTTAAAATATATGAGCACAAAATTTCTTTCTATATTTTTTTTTTGTATATGATAAGATATGACTCCTTCAACAGGCCCGCTCATAATACAAATACACACACGCATAAGTTTGAAAAAAATTAAGTTGAAAAGTATTGAAAATAAAATTTATAAGCTATATTTAAGTACCTACTAGTTATCTTCTAACACAACAGTGAAATATGTAAATTCTTTAACAAAAATAATATAAAAATAAATAATTGACAGCCAGGACTAAACTAATAATGTCTATAACACAAAATATATACATAAGTATGTATGTACAAAAAGCTTTCGATATTGTAGCTGTGAATTACAAGTTTCAACAAGTTAATCATTTTTAATATTTGATTTTTGTAGGATGATTGATTGATCGCGCTCCATTTCAAAAGAGTAAATTGTTGTAAGAAAATTGTATTTGTCACTTTGTATTTTTTTACTTTGAAAATTAATATGAAATGCACTTGGCAATAAAGAAATGTTTTCTTAACATTTTTAATAATTTTGTTAAAGATTAAATTATAACTTATTAATGCAGTTCATAAAAATCACTGTAGTAATTAAGTAAAAAATATATTTATAAATCAAAAATATAAATTTTCATTGCTATTTTTATATGTTGTCAATGTTACTGTTGTTATTGTGATAAGAAAAATATAAGAACACTATTAACACAACAAGTTATTAGATTTACATGTTTTGCGGTTTTTGGTGTTATTGTCACCTATCTATGCACAGTGAATAGCAAAATAAGTGAAGTGAAACTGAACTAGTACTTAACTAGAACTAAACTATAATTCAACTAGAATTAAACTTAACTAGTACTAAACTAGAACTGGCCTAGAACTTAATTAGGAATGATTTAGCACTGTACAGAAAATAAAATAGAATTCTAGTAGAACTAAACTTCCCATTTTCACTTTTTTCCATTTTATACTTATAAAACTATGTATAAATAATGCTATTTAAAATTATTTAGAATGATCGTTTGTTTTATTTTTCATTTCATTAATTTCACAATTCTGAATCACAAAGCTTTTGTGAAATTCTTATATAAAATGGGGAAATCCTTGAATTTGGTGATCTTTATGTTATAAATAAGTAATAAAATCAACTAAAAAGTGAAGATATATAAGATCTTAAACAGTAAACGTTTAAGATCTAAGATGAATATGTTAACATATTATAAATTGAATGACAAACCTATTAGTGTATTAAAAAATAATTATCAAACAAAGCTTTTTTATAAAATATTTTTCTTCACTGTATAAAACTAGTAATTAGTTTATTTTAACTTTATCTGGTAGCTTTTGTGGTTTTATATGATCTCTATTAAACTGTTTTATTACTAATGAGAAAATAAATAATTTTATTTGTTTTCTTTTCAAATAAGCAAATAATTTTATTTTATAAATATTTTTTTCTAGTAATATTAAAGTTTATTAACCTTAAATTCCTAAATATTTGAATAGTAATCGTTGCAAAAGTTTTGGAATTAAGCTCACTTTAAAAAATTCTAATTCGAAACAGAATAAAGAAGATTAATAAAATTTGATTTTCTTTATGAATTTCTAGATTTGAAACAAATTATCCATTATACTGCTATATATATATTTTTGTATTTCTTTTTTGTTTAGAATAATTTAGTATACAAAATTTGCATTTGAATGATTTGATTTTAGTCCCTTATAGTATATTTCTTATTATACTTTATATTATCAAAACAGTTCGTTAAATAAAATAAAACAAGTTTTTTTTTAATAAATAAGAGAAACATTTCATCTATTATTATACATATAAAATTTTACATTTAATTTATAAAATTTTAAACAAAATCTAAAAAATAAAAATCACTTGGGATTTGTAAATCAAATAAAATAAATCTATTTCTAAAACTGAGTTACTATTAACAATTTAAGGAAACATGATTAAATAAAACTACCCAATGCTAACTAACTAAAAGAAATATATATTTTGGTAAAAAAAACAACAATTGTTTAAACAAAAGAAGAAATAAAAGAACCCATTCGTTTTTTAAACAAGAAAACAAAAAAAAAACAGGTCTCTAAAAGAATTTTTAAATAAAAAAGAAACAGACAACATCAAGAGCAAACAAAATCAAACTTTATGTTTTAAATTCTTTTTACTTTTCTTCTTTTTTTAATGAATGATACAAATTAAATACAGGAAGAAGTTTTATTGCGGAAAAGTAGAAATAAAAATATATTTTTGTTCATATAAAAATGAACTTGAATAAATAATTACTCACTCATGTAATAATATATAGTATATGTATGTAAACATATTATTTTATACAATTGATTTTAAATTACAATAAATGGGTGATTTTTAAGTATTTAAACGATCATAATAAAGAAAAATTCAATAGAGGATGATATTATTACAGGGATGATAAATTCAGTATATTTGTACTTTAAAAATTTATCTTCTTTGATTTATTAAATTAACTACAATACCGGATGATTGTTTTGGATATATTTAAACTAAATTTTGCACAATAACAAACTAAAAAAAAAATGATCTGTAGATTGATTCAGTTAAGTTCTAAGATACTATAACTTAATTTGAATCACTAAATATTTCTAAGTTGATTGGGATGTGACAATTTTTTTGTAAATTTTATTTATAGATTTCTTTTCTTTTTAAAGAAAATTTTAGGTTAATTTTCTTTTTTTTAATATTCAGCCAATTTTGTTTTATCTATTTTGTTTTAATTTTGTTTTATAATTTTTTATAGAAAATTATCCATAAGTTTTCTAATATACAAAAGTTTGCTCATATTTTCTTTTATAGAATTTTGTTTTCATATAATTATTATTAAAGTTTCCATTAAAGAAAATTTTTGATACATTTCTTATTGAAAAATATTGGTAACATTTTTTTATTAAAATGTTTAAAAGAAAAATTCGATTTATATCTTTGAAAATTTTTTATAATAAAAAATTTCAGTAAATTTTCTTTTTGTTGTGACACTTTTTTAATTTTAAATTCATTCATTATAATGGGTTATTGTTTTTCAATAACTTTTGTAGGTAATAAATTTCGTTAAATTTTCCAATTTCTCGTTTATTTTATATATTACAAAACTCTTTTCGAATTTATTTAAAAAAACAAAAATAATAATAATGACGTTACAACTTTAAACAATTTTTTCTATTAAAATAAATAAACAAGTTTTTTTGTTTTATTATTACGTATTCGATGACTATAAATGATGACGTATTAGGAAAACATTAATTAAATATTCAAATACATAATTATAGCGTTTAAAGTGTATTTTTTGCACGTTTCTTTCTCATTTATATTAAATATTAAAACACTATTGATTAGTTTTATGATTTCAATTTCCTTATAAAGTTTGACACATTTTTTTCGTTCTTTATTTTTTTTTTTGGTTTTGTTGTTTGCAAATTAACATTTATTTTTTATTTATAAATTAATTTATATTGCCGGTAATATAATTATTAATAATAACAAAAAATATCTCAAAAACTATACAGCGCTACGTTGTATGGATGACATCTTATCAATAAGACGCTTTAAAACCATTTAATACAAAAATTCAAATAAAAGCTGAGAATAGAAATATCTCAAAACATAAAGAAATAAAAAAAAATAATAAAAATGATCTTTTGTAAAACTATTTAGTTAATGATCATTATTTACTTTTTTTATTAGGTATTTCTAGAAAAAAATTATCTTCAAAAAAGTATTTTTAATTAAAATCAAGAGAACATGTGTATTTCTTATTTAATTTAAATTCAATTAATTTATCTTTTTCTGTGACATTTTTTTTGCTTATTTTTTAAATACTTCGTAAGATATAGAATATATTGAAAAAAAGTAAATTTCCCCGTAAAATATTTAACAATTTAAAAAAGGTACTGTTATTGTTGTTTTAAATCCTTCGGCCATTGTTTGATAATTTTGCACTCTGCACTCTACTGTCATGCTTTGTGTTGTTGGGGAATAATTCCCATTAAAATTATGCACTCATTAAAAATTTATAGTGCTGCCAGAAAATAGTTTTTTTTTCGTAATTGGGGGTTTACAGAAAAATATTGTTTACAACAATTATTTAATTTTTATACAAATTTTCAATAGAATAGAAAATTTATTATAAATGATTTTCTATAAGAAAAGACAAATTGTAAAGTAAAAAACAAGAAATTGCACTCGTTCTTGTTTTTTGACAAACCTATTTTACCATTTTCATCTGTTATAGAAAATTCATTGAAAATATGTTTTAAAAAATACATTAAAAATTAAAAAAACAAATTGTTTTCTAAAAAATTTTAAATTTAAATTAAACGAAAAAATATTGTATATAAAAAAATATTGGGTGTTTTGAATATTATTATTTTCAAATTTTCTGGCAAATTTACTTCTATGAAATATATATTTGTTTTTATTTACCTAGACTATTGTAATTATATTTGTTTTTGATTTTCTACCAAGAATAATTTTGTTCGATGTGTCATGATGTTCTGTTTCATACTCTTATCATAGATGTTATTGTTTTTGTTGTAAAAATATGGATGAATGATAGATTAGAATGAAACTTAAAAAGCCAGGGTTTAGAGTGCAAAACCGATATTTTGTATTTTTTTTTTTTAGGAAAAAGTATTTCGAGTATATCTTGTCTAGATAAGAATGTTAAGATTTAATACTAGAAAACAAAAGTAAATAAACTTCTTAATTGTATTTTAATTGAAAAAATTTGTATAGTTTCAATTTTAATATTTGTCTAAATCGTATTAACTTTGTAGGTTTATCATTTTAAAAGTCAAATTTATAAATTATGTTTATCAAAATATAAATACTTTTTATAAATTTTAAATAATACACATTAATTTATTGATAATTATACATCTGGTAATATTATAAATTAATATGTATCTTCTTATCTTTGATATCGCTAAATACATATTATAAATGTAAGCCAATAAACTTTTAGGAAGAAATTTTAATATCGTTTAGATATTAAAGCAAATCATTACAATTACAAATTATTTAGGGAATTTTGTTATTAGTGTAATAAGTTTATGTTTATTTTCTTTGTTGTTTTAAACTTCGTTATTTAATTCTCTAACACATATCAAAAAGTTTACTGGGTTATATTTTTGCAAATTGACGCTTACGCTTTTATCAATAAACTTCTATCACGTTATGTTCTTTTTTAATACGAAAAGATTTATCATTTTGAATTTTTTATTATTTATATATATATTGTGATTTCTGGTTTTTAATAAAAATCAGTTAATAGATTAATAATCATCATAACAAAAGAAATAATGTACCGTAAGCAAAAATCAAAACAAATATGGCTGCAAACACACAAATAAATATGGTGGAATCTTAACAATAACAAAGAATAAATGTCAATATATACAACAAAAGTAAACAAAACGAAAAAAATTGATAATGTTTTGCTGTTTTTATATTTTAAATAGCAAATTATGAAACTAGAAGTGAAGAAAAACAACTGAAATTATAATTGAAACTAACCGCCAGACAGATATACATATGCAGATAATAATGATAATAAATTAGGAGAAATTAATAAACTCAAACTGTGAAGAATTAATTAAAAGTAATTCCGAGTATTAAACAAATAAAAATTAAAATGCAATTTCTTACCTTTTTTATAATAATTAACAAAAAAATTACGAATCGAATTTTTCTTCTTGAATTTAATGATATTTTAAGTACTCAAATATAATTTATGCTAAAAATCGACTGAAAATTTGTTTACATTTCTTTGTCAACAACAAAATAAAAATTGATTTAAAAATAAACAAGCAAATACTCAAAAATGAATTTTGTTAATTTTACAATTTGTGTAAGGTTGCTGCTTTTTATTTTATTCATTTGTTAATGCGTAGTTGTTTGATTTTTCCTTTAATAAAAATAAATATCTTTTTTGATTTGTCACTAGTTTACACTGAAACTGAGTGATTTTTCAATTGCAGAATCACCCAAAAATAAACTCACAATTAATAATTTAATCACTTCTAAATGTTTTTTCTATGCACTTCTCACAATTTTTATGTAATTTTTTATTGTTTTTTGTTATTCTTTCTTTGATTATTTGCACATTAATTTCTTGGAATTATTTACTAGTAACAACGCAAATCTAAATTAATTCTGTTTGTTTAATGTTGTTCGCTTCACAACGAATTTATAAAAAACTACACGACTATTGAATACATTTTTATATAAAGTGCCGTGCACAAACAAAAATGGGGGATAAGCAAAAGAAAATCGAAAATAAAAACAACAAAAGACTAAAAAAACAGCTGTTTTGTTCTCCCCTTTTATTTTCTGTATTTTTGTTTATGTTTGGGCGCAGATAATTAGTGTTGCCAAGAATTTTTTCATTTTTATCCTTCGAAATTTTAATAACATAATAAATATTCAGATCTTAATATATAACGTGAATATCTATGGCATAGAAAGTATTTTAAAAAGTATTTTCAGTCAATAATATAAAAAAATACTTTCATATGAACTAAACTGTTAGATTATGAAATATGACTTTTTTAGAAATACCATTTTTTTGGTTCAAAAATGAATTAATTGAATTTTCTAGTTGATTTTAGAATACTTACAGAAACAAATAATTATTGGATAAGTATTTACTTATACGATATTTTCTTCAAACTGATAAAATACTTATAATTTTATTTTCAACAAATCTTAAGACAAAATATTTGTAAATTAAATTTGAAAATTCATAAAATTAAATTATCTATAAATCAGAATTAAAAATAAATGTGTTTTAAATAATATCTAAAAATCTTAATACTATTGTGAGATTTTGTGTTCAATATTCGAGTTTGGGATAATATGGGCAATTTTTGAGCTGCCTTTCAATGAATTTTTGAAATTTCGTAATCCCTTTTTCTTTTATAGGACTTTTATGAGTGGTACTGTTGAAATTGTATAAACCTTCTATATTTTCACTAGACACAAACTAATTCTTATACTTAGAATATGCAGTTCGTTTTTAAAGTCGATATTTTGGTATACGAATTACACGTTGGTGGCATTGCTTGTCTATTTTTTGGTTTCTTATTTGTAAATCATAGTTTTTGGATGATGTAATTTTAATAAACTAATTATTTTGTTGCAAATATTACTTGATTTAATAGTTTCGAATAATTCCATATAAAATAAACTGCCGTAATTTTTCATTGATCAAAATAAAATTTGATTTCAAAAACCAATCGTAACGGTTAGACAAAGTGATTTTGGCAATGCAACATAACAATGACAACCTTGGCAAACAGCTGTTTTTTAAATTTTCTTTTCATGCAACCTGTTTTTTTACAAATTCCGCTTTGTTCGTGTTTTAGTTTTCAATAACAAACGGCTCCAAAAATATGTTTATAGAGGAATTTTAATGTAATTTGTGTCGTGTTTATTAAAAAATTATATGGAAAAATCTTAAAAAATCTATTCTAAAAGAATTGTGTTAATAGTGATTTGTTCAAAAGTTTGTAAAGGGTGCTATATATATAAAAAAATAATAATAAATAAATAAAATATAAAAATCTTTGTTGTCTCTTAAAGTGTGAAGAAAAAAGTATTGTACGTAAAATGTCTGCTCGTAATATGTTATTACGCCAGGAAAGTGAAGATTCTATTAGTATAGTTTCACATTCACCCTCAATGTCCTCTTTAAACCGTTTACGTGATACGTTCCGCCGTACCGAGTCATTGTCGTCGCAGATAAGTTCAATTGTTTCTAATGCTGCTTCTGCAGCATCGGGTGCTGTTTTAGGCACCAGTGCGACTGGCGCCACTTCGGAGGCCTCATCAGCCTCTAACTCTCAAGTATCGACACCTATTAAAAAGAAAAAGCCTGGTAAGTCATTTTTAATTAATTATTTTTATGTATTAAATGAAAACAAATAAAGTACGAAATGATACAGAGCTACTGATGTTTTACCAAAACAAAACATTGCAGTGATGGAATTAAGTGATTTATAATGAATTGGATATTTAAAGAAAGTTTTAACGAAAGAAATAAAAATACAACTTTTTTTATTTATATATTGAAATTATAATTATATTTACATTTTGAATTAGTATTTTTTCTTTAACTATTATATCACAAAGTTTTCGAATTAATTTTATAATCTGTGGAATTCTTATTTACGCTATCCAATAATTTAAGCAACATGACGCATTTCATCCTAATTAAAAAAACATCAAAAAAATTTTAGCGCCTTGAATTGTAAGAATTTAAATATTTGGATGAAATATAAACTGGTACAGATCTTTAATTAACTTTATGAGATCCTTTCGCATATTAGTGTCAAAATTTAACGTTAACTTCGAATAGTTACAACTACACCCTAGAAACGTACCTAAGACTATTTGTTTCCCTCTCAAGAGCGACGTTAATTTTTTTTAATTCAAAGATTATTAACTGAACCAAAGCTTATTCAACTTTTGTTATTAACGAAAATGAATGAAGAGAAGTTTGGCATATAAGTAAAAGTTGAATTTGTAAATATATTTTTATCGAGAAAACTTAATTTGTGGCTAATCAAAATAGTGGTCCAATCCTAGTACTTTTAATAGAGAATTTCTTCTTTCAAATCCAATCTCTTGGCTTTACAGATGCCATTAAACATTACACTCATTAACTCTCGATGATCGGTAAAAAAATGTAATAAACATCTAGATATAATAAAAAGAAATTGATACATTGATTGAATTGTGGTCATAGCAAATTCAACAACATTTATTTTGGAAAATTGTAATTTTTACGAATAATATATTTAATATAATATAAAATATTTAACTAATTTTTATACAACAATAGAGATCATTGTCCTTTTATAAGGATTCTAAAAATTATATTATTTGATCGGTAAAAAAATGTAATAAACATCTTGATATAATAAAAAGAAATTGATACATTGATAGAATTGTGGTCATAGCAAATTCAACAACATTTATTTTGGAAAATTGTAATTTTTACGAATAATATATTTAATATAATATAAAATATTTAACTAATTTTTATACAACAATAGAGATCATTGTCCTTTTATAAGGATTCTAAAAATTATATTATTTGA
>JACGTJ010008821.1:0-34474 GCA_014858695.1 Chrysomya rufifacies | reverse complement strand
AAAAAAAAAAAGATTTAAATGACAATAAATTCTCCAATGAAAATTCTTGAAAAGAATTTGGTAACAATATTTTGTCATTTTTTATTATAAATTTTATGAAATAAAATTATAAAAAACAAAACATTGAAATATTCAATATAATTTTTATTAATAATATGGGAACAGGGACGTTTGGTTTCATATTTATATTTAAAACCGGTATTTATTTATATATAGATTTTAGACACTAGCGATATTCACTGTGAGAGCGAAAATAAGCTTTTTTATATAGAGGATAAAATTTTTCACCAAAATTCCCTACGAGCGATTCACCAAAATTCCCCACTTTATGATTATTGTTTTTCTTTTTATACCTTTCACTTATAGTGAAAGGGTATATACAAGTTTGTAATTTCTACATAAAGTATATATATTTTCTGAATCGTGGGTTCGAGAAAATTCCAAATATGCATGTCCGTCCATTGGTTTGTCGTTTGTAAAGGCCCACTATAAAGACTATAAAGCTATGCAATAAATATATCAAATCATTCGTTCGCGAGAATTTGCTATTTAAATTCGGCGGAATCCATTCATAAATAGCGGAGATATTTTCAAAAACCGTTTTCTAAATCGGTTAGTAAATAATCGAGTTATTGTCAAAAAACGATTAAATTTTTTTATTCATATTAGTTGTTTTTGTTTTGCTAATAAAAACCACACAAACACACAACATTACCCTAAATCTTTGTTTTGGATTTGTGAAGCCGTTATAAAAGATAGAGACTTCAATGTTTCACTAAAAATTTTATTGATTTTGGAGGATTTTTTGGATCAACATCCGGATTCGAATATCTGTCACGAGGAGGATTTTTTTGTGTTAGCCAACTTAAGTGAAGGGTATATAAGATTCTGCATAGCGAAATATAGCGTTCATACTTGTTTGGTTTTCGTTTCTTCGCGTTTTAAACCACAATTTTAATTACATCTTGTTAAAATTGAAGAAATACTAACATATATAAACGCAAATTTGACAGTTCATTTCATAAGATAGCAGTTTAAAGATTTCCCATAACAACTATCCGAAGTGATCTGATATAACAATAATATTGCGTCTACATGAGAGATAAAAGTATCACTCTCTGCTATAAAAATATTAATATTAATAGTAAACATTCGTGTAGACGCGTAGTAAGTAAATTTTAAAATGAATACATTAAGGTGGTGACAAACCAACAGCTGATTGATTTCTTTTTTTTCGAAAATTAATTTGACAAATTGGTATATAAAATTCTGTGCTGTCAAATTGGTTGGTATATTTGTAAACAATAAATTCTAATTACAATAACAATTTAAAATGTAGACACCTGTTTACTTTCAGGTGTCTACATTATACATTGATGTAAAATATATTTAATCAGGGTGCGAAAATATTTCTTTAACTTTGGAACTTATTTTTAATTGATTTTATAAATAAAATTTTTAACAATTAGTTTTCATAAACTTATTAAAAAACAAAAATGTTTTTGTTTTTCTAATTACTTGTTATCAAATAACTAATATACAAAATAAATGTTATGTATTAAAAACTGATAAAATATTTAATTAATTTAATTGCTAAAATATATTTAGCTTTTTTGGCAATAGGGAATAGTTATATATAAAGCACAAGGTATCTAACATCTTACTCTCAAGTGAAAAAAACACGAACTAAGAAAACAGTAAGTAGCAACAAATTAAATTATTATACTTCAAATTTATTTATTATTTTATCTTTTTTAGTGAAAATCCTTTTATTAGTAGTGGCCCTATTTTGTGTCTCCCCTAATGTCCAGGCTGAAATTAATATTTGTGAAGGAATAATTGACAATATCTTTTTGCCCGTTCTTGGCAATTGTTCCGCCTATTATGTATGTATAAATGGTAATCCTATTGTTAGAGTTTGTAAACCAGGCACTCTATTCGATGCCAAAACTCAAGGCTGTACTTCACCAGAAAATGCTCAATGTATTAAAAACTGTTCTTCGGCTTTATCTTCATTCTGTTATGATCGTACGTGTACTAAATATGTTCTATGTTATGCTGGCACTCCAGTCGTACGTCAATGTATTGATGGTCTTCAATATAATGCCGAAACAGATCGCTGTGATTTTCCCCAGTTCGTGGATTGTGTAGATGATATGTGTACGATTTTCAATAATCCACAAAATATAACATTCGTACGTAGTAAGGCTGCTTGTGATAAGTATTATGTATGCATGAATGGTTTGACTTTTGCCAGAAATTGTTCCAAGGGTTTACAATTTAATCCGGAATGTGATTGTTGTGATTATGCTTCTAGAGTTAATTGTTCGGTAAGTAAAAATACATAATTTTATTTTAATAATCATTAAAGTTTATAATTTATTTACATTTTCCCATAGATTCCTGCTTTACAACGTAATATTAAGCCCTTATCCAGGACACCTCCTAAGGCTGCCGACATTAAATGTCCCTCAGAGGGTGTACATTTCTTTGCCCATAAAGAGGAAGATAAATATTACTTCTGCTTGAATGGTCGTGGTGTTATAATGGATTGTACACCTGGTTTGGTTTATGATCCTGAATCAACTACATGCCGTGAAAAGCAAAATATAATGAGCAGATAATTTATTGAAAATATTTGAAAACTAAATTAAATAAAAAAAAATCTTTTAAATTGAAAACTTATCCAATCGAGGTTAATTTTCCTAATACTGAGAAAAGTGTATGTAAGTGATCTTTAATGAAGGAGCTAATTCAAATTTTATACTAATTTTTTATACCCACCATCAATAAAAGATGGGGGTATATTGGATATTCGTCTAAGATCCCAACGTATATATATTCTGGGTCCTGGTAAGATTCTAAGTCGATCTAGCGATGTCTGTCCGTCTGTCTGTTGAATGCACGATAATGATCGTACGGAGCATTTAAGTATAGAATATGTCATAAATATGAAACGAATAAAGGTACAAAGATGAAATTTAAGGTAAATTATAATATAGTAACGAAAACTAGAGCGCGAAAAATAGGCGTGACCCGGTCATTTTTTCACCCGCTCATAAAAATATGCCTTTTTAAGCATATTTGACCCTAAATATGAAAGGGAACAACGTAGGAAGATGAAATGTTAGACTATCTGTTAGATAGTAGGAAAAATATTGAATGGGTGTGCCACGTCCGCCCACAAAAATACGTAATTTTGGAGTATTTTGTGAAATAAAAATTATAGGAAATAATTTTGAAAAATTTCCTATAAACCAGAAAATTTTGAAAAAATTTCCTATAAAAAAGGAAATTTTGAAAAATTTCCTATAAAAAAAGGAAATTTTGAAAATTTTCCTATAAAAAAGGAAATTTTGAAAAATTTCCTATAAAAATGAAATTTTTAAAAATTTCCTATAAAAAGAGAAATTTTTAAAAATTTCCTATAAAAAGGAAATTTCGAAAAATTTCCTATAAAAAGGAAATTTCGAAAAATTTCTTATAAAAAGGAAATTTTGAAAAATTACCTATAAAAAGGAAATTTTGAAAAATTACCTATAAAAAGGAAATTTTGACAAATTATCTATAAAAAGGAAATTTTGCAAAATTTCCTATAAAAAGGAAATTTTAAAAAATTTCCTATAAAAGACCAAGTTAAAAACATGTTGATATTGAATATTGATAAAGGTTTCAAAACAGTCCCTTCCAAATCATCAAACAATCAGACCAAATTAAAAACATGTTGCTTTGGATTAATCAAGTGTTTTTTATACTATTTTATACTTCCAGTAATGAAACAAATATTTCACATATTTAAATATTCCATAAAAGTCGCTGAATTGGCTTCACTTAAATTTTATTTATGCGAGTGTTCGCTCATTTTTACGCCGAAATGTTTTTATAAAAAAATGTGTATCTTCAGTATTGAAAGTAATTTTCTACATTTAACATCGTTACAAATCTTTTGCATAAACATTTTGAAAACATTTTATTTTTAAATATTTAATAAAAACGCAAATTTTAATAAATATTTTATAAGGTATTTCTTAATTGTATAAAAGTATCACAAGAATGACATTATTTAACAAAGAATAATGCAACTGAAAATTTGTAAATTTTCAATATTTTATGTTAAATATATAAAAAAACGCTATTTATAGATTTCAGTTTTATAATACAAAGCATAGCGATTGCAGTTTGGGAAGGGGGCAAATTGAGAAACTAAATAATATTGGAGAGAGAGAAAATTTTAAATATTTTAAACACAAATATTTGAAATAAAACTACAAAAATTTTAAATTTGAAAAAAAAAAAACTAAATGAGAAAAACAAGAGGAATGAAATAAATAAATTTATAAAAATTTTTAATTAAAATAAAATAATACAGAAAAATAAATAATTAAAAAAACAATAATTACATTAGTAAACAAATAAAGAAATAAAAATTGAGTGAAAGACAAAAATAGAATAATTTTTAAAACATATTTAATTTTTTAAATCTTAATAATTCTTTTTTTCCTCTTAGTCATGGTCAACGAATCGAACAAGCCCCAAGATAGCTTGGAAAATGACGAGCTTGGTCAACGTTTGGCAGCTTCAAATCAAGCTCTAGCCGATATGCAAGCAGAACATCGTCAGCTACTGGAAGAAATGGAACAACTAAGAAGACGTGCTGAAGATTTGCAACGTCTAAGAGAACAACAAGAACGTGAAGAACAAGAAAGAAAACGACAATATCAACAAAGTCTAGCTGCTGCTGCAGCAGAAGCTGCAAAACCTAAAGAAGAAACTGAAAATAAGAAATCTGAAGAAACACCTAAGGAGGACAACAACGAAGAAGGAGAAGATCCCGAAGAAGCTGAATATATAAGAGAAAAGTTAGCGGAAATAGCCCGTTTGAAAGCTCAACTAAAACGTGTTCAACATATGGTTAATACCACGGAATTAATAGAAAATCATATAAGTAAACATGAGGGTAAAGAGAAAAGTGCCAGCAAAGAGACACCGGCTAAAATAAAACCTGCGGCTAAGCCAGCTGCTGTAGTTACAGCAGCTCCAGCTAGTAGTAGTTCAAATTCTATAATTCCTCCTACAGTTATTCCTCCCTTAGTTGCTTCAACACCTATTGATCTTTTAACTATGCCCGATATGCCAACTATGGCTGATTTGGCAGCCGCTACAACATCTGATGAAAAAGAACAACTTATATCAACAATGTTAAATATGTTTCAAGATTTCTCATCAGATTTAAGATCTCAAGCTGATAATTTAAGAGCCGAACGAGAAAGAATAAAAGAACTAAAAGAAAGTATTATAAAAGCAAGAAAGGAACCACCGACTCAGTAAATTAACTAAAATAAATATTTGTTATATATTGCAAAAAATATTAGTTATCTTGCTGTAATACAGACAAAGAAATATATATAATGGAATTTGAAAAAAAAAATATATATATTTAATTTTTTCCCGTTTAAGAGTTAATTTTCTAATTGACTATACTTTTTCTTACCAAAACAGCGGCAACTCTGTTAAACCTTCTACTACAGATTTAGCTCAAGTGCAGTTCTAATTCTGTTCTAGTTCTGTTCTGGTTTAGTTCAGATTAACTTCTTTGGTTCAATTCTTATTTAGTTCTAATTCGGTTCTTGTACAATTCTAGCAATATTCTACTTCAACTCTTGTTCACTTTTTATTCAGCCCTTGTTCAGTTATTGCTCAGTTCTAATTCATTTGAAATTTTTTGTTTTAGTTGGTTTTTAAAATGTTTTTAATATAGAAACACAATATTTTATAAAGAAATTAAATTCTTGAATAATTGAAAATATTTTAACAAAACAATATTATTAAATTCAAATCTATAATGATTGTATATAAAATATTTTACACAAAGTAAAATACATATCAGTTTTACATCACTTCTAGTTTAGATCAAGTTAAACTCTAGTTAATTTTAAATTTTGTTCTATTTCAAACAAGTTTAATTGTAATAAAATTTAATTTAAATCTATTTTCTGTTTTTTAACGGTTCATTTTCTCGTAGGCAACACTTTTCTTAGTGAACTCTGGTTACTCTTTACATTTCACTTAACTTCATCTGGCAACCTTAATTTTCGACGAGATTGTCAGCCGGAATGTAGTGAATATTTTTTTGCACATAAAATTGCATCAAAATTGTTTTTTATTAATTCTCCTTAAAAAATCCACAAAAATAAATGAATTTATTCTCATAATATTAACAAACAGTTACGGTTCAAAAAGAAAATGAAATATATATAAAAAATTCCGGTAAAACCCCTAAATTAGTGATTGAAAAATTTGTCCAAAGACAATCAGTTGTGAGGGGGCGTGAAAAAAATCAATGAAAATTAATATTAAACAAAAAATCTACAAATTTATATAATAAATTATAAAAATAACGTTAAATATAATGGCTCCAGTAAAAAATCCCAATACAACAAATAAAAATTCTTTAAATACAAATTCTCTCAACCACAACAGTATTTCTAATTCTTCTTCATCGTCTACGGCTGCAGCTACAAATGCAACCAATTCACCTTATGCCCCTAATGCAGCAACTACAAACTCTCAACAACATCATCATCATACACGTAAACAAACGGGTACTGTGCCCAAATCTTCAACAAAATCTGCTGGAAATTCAGCTTCTAATGTTACACAAAAACCTTTACTACAGCCTGCCGCAGGTGTGGCCCAAATGGCAAATCGTTGTAGTCCTTTAAATATAGTAGCTTCAATACAACAACAACAGCATAATCAACGTAATCAACAACAGCATAAAAATACAGAAATTGTAGCCCCTATCCGAAGAGAGTTAAAAGATTTGAATGTAAGTTTGTTAAATTTAATATTTTTTAGTTTTTTTTATGATATTTAATATTTTATGTTTAAATAACAAAAATGAATTCAATTATTTAAAAATAACCAAAAAGTAAGAAAAAATAGCAATGTTTTTTTGTATTTCAATTAAAAATTAATTCCATTCGGATTTGTATTTAAAACACTTTAATCTTTGAAAGAATTTCCTTTCCAATAATAGTATTCTGGGTGTATTATTAAAAAAAGTTGAAATATTTAATCTAAATTATAAATTTTTTAACAAAACAGGTAAAATGGTTTTATTTCAATTTTCATATTTTGAAATCTATTAATTAGATTTAAAAATTAAAATCGGTATACGTATATTTCAAATACATTATTGTATTTAAACTTTTAATTATTTATGTTTTTATACCAACCATCATTCAGTTCGTAATATATTAAAATATTCATCTGAGACTCCAACATGTATATTCTGGGTCCTGGTAAGATTCTAAGTCGATCTAGCTATGTCCGTCCGTCTATCTGTCTGTCTGCGGAAAGCACGATAGAGATCGCACCGGATGAGCTAAGAAAACGAAATTTGGCACAAATATTCTCATATATAAAGTTTGTTTGTCATTGAAAATGGGAAGAATTGGATTATAAATAAGGAAGTTTTGAAACAAAAACCCATGAAAATCTGTAATTTTGGTGCATTTTAGTACATAATATGTCATAAATATTAAACGAATGAGGGTACAAAGTTGAAATTTAAGGTAAAAAATAATGTATTGAAAAAATGGGCGTGCTCCCCCCAACCACAATAATCCGTGATTTTGATGTATTTTATGATATATGTAAAATAAATGGAGGTAAACGATTAAATTTTCGATGTATCTTTAGTTAGAAGGAAGAAGTAAGGTGTGCTCCGCCCACTTTTCCGTACGTCTATAAAAATCTGTTATTTTTAACTTTTAGTACATAATATATCACAAATATATAACGTAATAACGTATAATGGTAATTATACGTTAATAATTATAATTATTGCCATTAGACAGTTATGTTAGATGCAATAAATATATGTGTTTCCTCCTCCCATATTAGGTCAAATTAAAATATATGGAATTTGTCAACCGGCCAACCACAAAAATCCGTGATTTTGTTGTATTTTGTCATAAATATGAAATAAATGGATATAAATGATGAAATTTTCGATGCATCGTTAAATAATAGGAAGAAAATTGGACAAAAAAAAATATTCAAATAAATATATATTGATGGGGGGTTATTAAAGATTCGGCCAAGCCGAATATAACACTCTTAATTTTTAATCATTAAGGTAATTTTCAAGACCATTTAACGCTTTCAGTTGTTACAAGGTAGTTTTAACATAAAATTTAGTTAAGTTTTAATGATCTTATTTAAGGATGAAATTGTTTTAAGAAATCGTTTACTAGCAAAAAATGTTTTAAATCATTTATGTTGAAATTTAATATTTATTAGATATATTAAATTTCAACATAAACTTAAAATATAAATTATGATTTTTTTTCAAATACTAAATATCAATTCAATACAATTATTAGAAAAATCATAACTTCAGATATTTTTAAATGTTAGTTTTTTAGGATAAAACATATCATAAACATTCAAAATTACAAAAAAAAAATCAAAAAGATTTTGAAAACTTTTATTTTTTAGATTTTTTTTTCTATTAAACATAAATTATTTTATTAAACACAATCTTGTTAAAATTTCTTTCCACTTTATTAAATCATTTTTAAAATTTCGACTTAACCTTAAAAATTTAAAACATTTTTTGAGTTTGTTTATAAATTAAAAAAGAATTTAACTAGGGTCAACAATTTCTTTATATTTTAGGCAAATTTCCATAATATTCTATAGGTTTATATTTTACTTATAGTTAATAAAACGTAATTTATGTCAATATTTTATTTATATTTAAAATTTAAATAAATGCGTCATAATAATCCAAAAATAATAACAATTAAACACCTACACATATGGCCAAATAATAATAAAATTTTACAATATGAATTAATAAACAAACAAAATTTTAATAAAGTTCCTTTAAATATTTTTTTGCTTAATTTCCTGCTTAAACTTTTTTTTGCAAAGAAAAAAATTTTATTTTTTTTTTAATTACTCTTAAAATGAAATAATATTCTCTTAATTTAAATTTAAGCAAATTGTTTGTTAGGAAAATTCTTTTAATTTTCCTAACTAACGTCAGTTGTATTTCTCATCTCGGCCGCTAATAACGAACGAAACGAAAATTTTATATATTTAAACGATTTGAAATTTTTGAAAAAAATAAATTCAATATAGGCGGGCTAATAATAATTTTTTCAATAACTTTAATAATTTTAACATATTTTTTAAAGGATTATCTTTTGACAACGGTGGTTTCTACAACAACAAATAATACAAATCTTAATAATCAACAACAACAACATTTACAACAGTTGCAAACTATAACTGGGCAACAACAACAACAAACAGCTAACAATAGTGATTTTGGTAAGTTTTTGTAACAAATCATTTAAAGATTTTTATATAAGCTATATAAATTGTTTTAAAATAAATTCTATTTGATGTTGTTAAAAACGAAAAGAAAATGTTTTTCCTTTAGTTTCAATATATATCTAAATCTTAAAGAGTCTTGTGTGTGTTTTAAATAAATATGTATCTATAATGTTATTTTGTACCTTTAGTATTTAAAATATTTAAATAAAAATCTAAATTTAGATATGTGTCTGTTTCTTGTATTTTACTGCATACTACATCATCAATGTTTATACATATAGATTAAAAAAACAACAACAAAATTTTCTTAGTCATGCTAAGAATTAAATTTTCTTTAATTTTAATGAAATTCTATTAAAAATATCTTAAACGCAAAAAAAAAAGTTTTCTCTAAATTTTTCAAAATATCAAATTTTAATTATAACCATAAATGACATCAATTTTATTAATACCTTATTTATAATATTCCAGAAAACTGTCAAGAAAATCAACAACGTTTTTGTTATCCCGTACGTCCCATACCAAGACGTAATCAACAACATCATCAACAACAACAGCAACAACAAAATTCTCAACAATTACCAACAACTCACAATAGCAATCAACAAATAACACAAAGTGATTTTCTTAATACAACACCAAATACTAATACAAATCTTAATACCGCTATAGGTGTAGTTATTCCTACAACACCAGGATTATCCAATAATAATTCCAGCAGCAACAACAATAACAATAATAATACAACAAATTCAAATTCTACGAATATACAATCTTTAACTGCTAATAATCTTAACGATAGTTCTTTATTAGGACCACAATTTGAACAACATTTACAATTATTAGTAGTTCAACGTTTAAAGCAACTTTTTGAAAATTCACAAACTCAACCGTTTTTGAATTTAACCGCAAATTTATTGCCAAATATACAAACTTCTTCATCGGCTAATTTAGCTAATGCTGTTTTAAATCATAATTCAAACGAATTTAATCAATTAGCTCAACGTTTTCAGCAGACTTTAAACGCTAGTAATTCAACAAATCATAAAATTAATTTGGAAAATACACAAAAGGTAAGATATTTAAGGGTTTAATACATTTTTAATAAAAATAAAATAATGAACAAAAGATTGTCAAATATTTTCCTAAAACCATTTAACATAACCTCAAAATTTAAAAAATTTTATTTTATAAATTTTTTACTTTCAAAGCCAAGAGTTTATAACAATTTTATTATTTCACCAAAAAATTACGGCAATTTTATATATTTAAAATAAATTTGAAAATTATTTTGAAAATTTTTGGAACCTTATAAGCTTAGAATTTACAACTAAATTTTTATAGATTCTTTTCTAGGAAATCAATAATTTATAACAATTTTATTATTTAAACAAAGAATAACCTCTGTTTTAATCAATATTTTAAATATTTTTTTGAGTATCCAAAAAAATGCAGCATAACCTCAAAATTTAAAAAAAATAAAAAATATTAACTTAAAAATAAATTCTTGGAACAAGTTTTTATATTTGTACGTTGCATCTCTTGAATTTTTTTTCATATAACCTTATAAATTATCCAATTATTTTAAAATATTCCAACTAACCTCAAAAAATTTAAAAAAAATCAACATAACCTTAAAATTATTTTTTTACGAAAATATAACATATTAACTATATTTTATAATTCTAAACCAAAATAAGTATTTGTTCTTCTTAATCTTCATAATTTTCAGAATTATATTTATAAATTCAACATAACCTATAAATAAAAATTTTACTTTTACAAGATTCAATTCTAAAATATTTTAATGATTTTTCTTTATTTATTTATATATGTAATATTTATTAAATTTATTATTATTTTTTTGGAAAATTTCAAAATTATTCCTCAAAATTGATTTTTTTTTTAGTTTATTTACAATTAAATGTGTAATTATACAAATTTTATTATTTTGCGTTTGAAATATATTATTTTATAAATCTTGAAAATCGAAATTATAATTCTAATTTAAATTTCTTTAAATTTTATTATCAGAAATTATTAATTTTAAAAATTTTTTATTATTTTACCAATGAATTGTCATACATTTTTGTAAAATATTCTTATTTTTGAATTCCAAATTTTATTACTAGGCTTTAAAATCTTCTTCCACCATGGTACACGAAATAACACCCAGTTCGTCTACTAATACAGTAGTAGTGAATTCTACTAGTTTGGAAGATGTACACAGAAGTGAGGTGAGTTTTACTGATGATCTTGGAAAAAAAAAAAACGAAAATTTCTAAAATCGCTTTTTACAGATGAGTGATCGTGCCCAGTCTATACAATCTTTGCACAGCAACATTGAAACACCTACTCCTGATAATACCCCCTCCTATGAGGAGTTGCAACAACGTTTGGAGGCTTCAAATCGTAATATACAAAATATGCAAGAGCAGCAAGCACAATTACTCAAATTGCAAAATGCTGCTAAACAACATCTAAGTGATATGGAAAAGTTACGGCAACAAGCACAAACTTTAAGTTTTCCTTCCGGCTCGCAGCGTGGTGCTGATGGTGGAGATGGTGCACCTGATTATGAATCTATAGATCAAGTACATTCGGATATGGCTTCTTTGGTGGGACGTATGAAAAATTTAACAACATTTATACAAAATCAAAATGAATTGTCTAATTTGATGGGTGATGATGGTCCGGAAATTTTAGCGGAACAAGAATTATTACAAAGAAAATTGGAAGCTTTAAGAGCTCAAAGAGATGAAATGCGTAATTTGGTTAGTGAATTGCAAAATGTTAATCGTTCAGCTGAAGAAACAGCCAAGGAGGCTAGGCAAAGGCAATATGAACAGGAGAAGGATATAGAAGAAAATGAACAACATAATTCACCAAAAATGACTGCTGCAAGCAAAAAGGCCTCAAATGTAGAACGTGAAAGAGACGTACCAATAGAGTACTCACGTAATGTACCCATAGAACTGGTACAACAGGTGCAAAGACAACAACAGCAGCAGGCTTCCAATGGCCAACAACAATCAGAATCTGAAGCTGAAGGAGAAGAGGACGAGGAACAACGTAAATTAGCGGCTGCATTAATACAACAGAAAGTGGCTGATATAGATGCTATGAAAGCACAATTGAAACGTTTGAAAGATATGATGGAAACGGTGAATTTAATAGAATCACATACAGCCAAAGATCCTAAACTTGTAGGACGAACACCACCAAGAGAAGTACCCATTACGTATGATCGTGAACGTACACCAGTAGCCACTTCTAGCCACTATCCAGAAGACAACAGCAATGAAGAATTTATAGCCCGAAAAGTGCGTATGTTAAATGAAGTCACCTCAGATTTAAGAGCACAGGCACAATCCCTACAATCGGAGAAGGAACGCATACAAGCTTTGAAAAATGAAATCGAAAGACGTAAACAACAAGCGGCCGCTGCTGCCCAAATGGGTGAAGATGCCATTAAACGCAGTAGTTTAACGCCTACACCAGTACCACGTAATCATGAAAGCCGTTGGGATGAACATGTTAAGACCCAACAAGAAAGAGATCAACTCAAAGAAGAATATGAACTAAAGAAAAAAGAATTTGAAATGCTATGTAAACGTTTAGAACAAGAAGATCAACAGCAACAACCTACACCTACTCGACGTCAAGATATTGTTTCAGAGGCGGACGATGAAGCCGAAGAGGATAATAATGATTCAGATTATGCTAATAGTACTAAATTTGTACCAACCTCAACACCAGCTGCAAACAGATCTAATGAACAATCTAGCAGAAATGTTAAGGATTCTTTGAATTCTACAGGAGCTTCTTCTAATGCAGCTACACATATTGCTCAGGCTGCTAGTAGTACACATGATGGAGCTTCTTTAGAGGCAGCCAGCATGCAATCGGGTAGTTCCAGATCTTTCTCCATACCACCACCTATGTCCTCAATGGGCATGAATTTTCGTAAGTTGAATATTTTCTTTTTAAATTAAAAAAATGTTTTTCTTAAAAAAAATAATATATAAAATTTTATTATCTTAACCCTTTAATAATTTTCATAATTTTATTTTTCTTGTACTCCTTTTATAGCCGGCCCTATACCCCCACCGTTACCTACCGCCTGGAATCCTCATCAATATTATTATGCCACTGGTGTACCACCGCCACCACCACCACCCCAAACCGCTTTTGGTTTAAATCAACCTTCCACTACGGCAGCCACATTAAGTACTAATGAATGCATTTGCAGTAATAATTTAGGAGCTGCTACATCTTCTTCTACTGCAACCAGTGCAGCTACAAATGTGCCCCTATCTAGCAATGATCCCATGTTGCAACAATTTATACAAACTCAGCAAATGCTTATTAGCTCTGTTTGTCAATGTAATCAAATGTTATGGCATCAACAAAGAGAAATCGATAGTCTCAATCAAACTATACATATGCTACAAGAAAGATTACTTTCCATAACTAGTGGCACTAATCCCTCCAACAATACCAATGATGTTACTTATGGTATAAGATCTGAATCAGTACCACCACCAAGTTTATCTGGTATACCCACCACACAAGCTTTACCCAATAATCTTTATGTAGGCTTAAATAGAGCACAATCTGAACAGCCAATACCATTTATACCCGGACAAAATAGAAATAGTGCTTTCACTAATTATCAACAGCAGCAACAGCAACATGTCTATCGTCATCAACAGCGTGTGCAACAACCTCAAGGTGGCTTTAATTTCACTTCTGAAACTCAACAACATAATGCTTCAGCCTCGGCTACATCTAGCATCTATGCTACACTCAACAATGCTGTACCCCAACCTACACAACCAGCAACTTCTACTCATTTTAATAATGAAATCCCTACCCCACAATCTCCGGTAGTGGGCTCAGGACCAGCTCCCATCTTTATGCATCATCATAATAATAGCATACATCAAAATAATGCTAATTTACGTACACAAAACCAACAGCAACAACATCATCATAGTAATTTGTCACATACATTGAATAATCAAGTTCCCCCTGGAAATCGTGCAAATAACTATTGGGATAACTTTAGAAGGTAAATACATACAGCAAATTTCTTTTGTTATATTTTTTATGGAACAAAAGTTTTTTGGTTATTTTAAATTTTATAATTTTATTTAAAAATATAAAGAGTTTTTTATACAGATTTATAAATGTAAAGTTAATAGTTTTGAAAAATGTGATTGTATTCTGCAATACTTTACAGTTTTCTTTTATTTAGATTATTATTTTTTAATTTATATTTATTTTAAATCGTTGACTTTTTAGTTTTTGTTTTTATTTATTTATAAATAAAGAAAGTTTCCGATTGGTCACTTCGTTTGTTTGTTATTTTTTTTTTTCTTATTTCGTTTGTATTTTAGTTTATCTTTCGTTTGCAACAAAATATTAATAAAAATTTTAATCTATTTTCCAAAGCGTGAAAATCATATTTTGCGTCCGTTTGTCGTAACAAGACAAACGCATATCAAAAACTTAAATCGAACTGAATTTAAACTGAACTAGAATTGAACTAGAACTAAACTAGAACCAAAATAGAACTGAACTAGAACTGAGTTAAAATTAAAACTAAACTAAAATTTTACTAGCGTTCAATTAAAATAGAAATAAGAGCTGAATTATCTTGTTGCAAATGAATTAATTATGTATTATGATTTGATTGAGCTCATGTAAGTAAGGACAAATTGTGGTGTTTCTTTTTTGTAAAAATTTATTCTTTGTTATATATTATTATTTTATCCATGTTTTAAAATAATTTAAGATCTTTTCCTTTTAAAAGTAGATAAGGTTCAATATAAAATCATGTTATTTTATTAACAAATTGTAGTCAGGACTACAAACATAGTCCGTACTGGAAAATGTATAATGTCAGGTATTTAGATATGACTATATACAGTCCATAGGATGAACTATAGCCATTATATAATTCAAAATTAAAACAATTTATATAATAAATTAAATTACTTATTAATTTAGCTGCTTATGCCTGCTATTTTATAACCTAATATTTAACTAACCCAATGTTGTTTGCTTTCCATTTTGTTTCTTTTTACTATGCTTTAAACGTGTTAACCTAACAAACACTATTTGTTCCATGTGTGCTGTTTGTGTTTTTTGTGTTATCAGCTATTCGCGTCAAAATTTGCTTTCTACTAACTCCTCTAAAAGTAATGAGGAACAACATATGCAACAGCAACAACAACAACAGCAGCAACAACAGGAAGCACCATATGAAAGGCCCACTTCAATGCCTCATCATCAACCACAACAACAGCAACAACATCCTTCATACAATTTCCAGCAACAACAACAAAATCAATCTCTGGGTGAATGTAGTAATAATTTAAATTTTACAGGCAATAATGACGCTGCCCATAATAAATATTTAAGAATAATACAAAGATCACGTATTAATCAACAACAGCAACAACAACAATATCAACAAAATATGTATCAACAACAAAGAGATTTTCTACAACAACTAAATTGGTTAGAACAACAGGATAATTCATCTAATGCCAATAATATTTCAAGCTCAAATTTGGCCTCAAACACAACAGATTTAATGTATCACAATTACAATATACAACAAAGCAATAAAGTGGCAGCTAAACCTAATTGGCGTTTTCGTAATTTAAATGAAGATTATAACCCAACAACAACAAATACCAGGCATCAGGTCCAACAACCTACACCACTGCAAAGATATCAAAATACTTCTAGATACCAACAGCCGCAACAATCAGCAAGATCTTTGCAACATTTTTTAAATCACCCACAACAACAGCAACAAACTCCCCCAAGAAATCATGATTTTTTATTAAGACCTGCCGTCGATATCGACGTAGGCGAAGTAAATTATAATTTCTTAAATACACAACAACAACCGCAATCTCAGCAATTACCCTTAGATTTCTCTAATCCTCATGCCCAACTTTTACACACTCATGAAAATAACGATCATGATGAAGAGGATGAGGAAGAAGACGATACAACATCCGAAGAAATCAAACGTAATCTTTTAGTGAATGCTTTAAAAAATGATAAATTTACTACAAAATTTTATGAATCCATTAAAGAAGATGTATTCCGACGTTTAGAAAGCATGCTATTAGATAAAGATAACAATGAAACTATGGCTCAAGGACAACAACAGCAACAACTTTTCAATAATATATCCAATGTTTCATCATTACGCAAACTAAATCTTAATGAACAAAGGGATCAACTCTTACAGCAACAACAGCAAATGCAGCAACAAATACAAACACAATTGGAAATTTCCATACAACAAGATGAAGAAACTTCTAATATAATGAATAATGAAACTGAATTGCCACTTTCTTCTTCGAATAATGATAATGACAATGAAAACGAGAGGCCTGAAGAAGATACAAATTGGCGTCAGAATAAATGTAATGATATGGAATTTACAAATAATACAAATACAAAAAATGTAACTAAAAAACGTAAAAATGTACGCAAACAATCATTGAATCAGGTGAATGCATCCAATCATACAAATGAGGATGAAGGTAATGATAATTTAAGGGGCGCTTGCAGTTTGGAAGCCCAACAACATCAGAAATTACAACAGGAAAATAAGGAAAAGGTAAGTTTTAAGTAAGGTATTTGTGTTAGGCAATCTGGATATATAGACTAGACTTTAGATAGACTATGGTCTGCAATTTGTCAAAGTATAGTCTGTACTTTAGATAGATAGACTATTGTCTGTACTTTAGGCAGACGATAGTCCATACTTTAGACAGACTACAATGTGGACTTTAGACAGGCTACAGTCTTGAATTTGTACAGACTATAGTCTGAACTTTAGTCTGACTGTAGTCTGGGCTGTAGACAGACTATAGTCTGGACTTCAGACAGACTATAGAATGTATTTTGGATGGACTTTGACGGATTGCTATCACATTATTACTATTTTATCTTTCTGTTTTTCTTTCCCAACTTCAAGCAAAATGAAAATAAACCCGATACAAATGTTACCTCCTCAACCAATTCCCCTAAATCATTGACCACAACATCTAGCAACTCCATGACACCTAATCAACAGCAACCGTTGCAGCAACATCACTCTACAGAATGTGATCTTATTAAATACATAATAAATCGTATACGCAATCAAACACATACTAACACTCTAATCAATGATGCTTTATTAGTAGATGTTGCTAAACTAACCGCAACCGTAGCTCAAAATGCTCAACCTTTAAGCCATAATCTTAATACCGGCAACAATAACAGTAATATTTCACCGAAAAAAATCTATGCCAAAATCAAAAAGCTTTCGTTACCCAAAGAAAGAGATGAATTCTTAAGGTGGTATCAAAATTATTTGGAAAATACTTTATTCGGTAATCAAACCAGGCAAACACAGGCCAGCGAAAAAGGTAAGTCATCTACATCAAAACAATCCAATAATCAACAACATCAGCAACAGCAAGATATGCAAACTAATCCTAATACAGATGATGGTGATTTGGCTGAGGCCGATCAAAATTGTTCTTTAAATAATAGTGGTAATGGAAGTATTGTAAGTAATGGTGTTACCAGCACCTATCAACAATCGTTTGCAGAAGGTAATTCTTCATTACCTACTAATACTATTAAAACTGAGCCTCTTAATGGTAACATAGAATATGAGAATAATGAAAATCCTGATGAAAATAATCATGATAACATAGATGCTGCTAATGATATACAAAATTCTGAAAATCCTTTACATTTAAAGCAACAGGAAAAGTTAACATCTTCAAATTCTTCGGAAAAAACTGATTTAAAATGTGAAAAACCTGAATTCACAGAAAAAGATTAAATTTTTTAATATATAATACTATAATATTTTATTAGTGTTTAAAATAATATACAACTTATGATTTTAATTTATTTTTTGAAAAAAAAAAGAGAATTGCCTGGACAAAATTGTTTTTGCATTTTTTTACATTCCCCATAAATTTGATGTTATTTTAAATTTAATTGACTCTTTCTTTTAAATATTTCGCTATTTAAACTATAACTTATATAAAGAAAATATTTAATACTATAAATTATCTTAAATATAAAATTAAAATATTAAAAATAATCCGTATACGTATATTATTAGTTTTTGTTTTTCTATTAGAACAAAAATTAAAATGAAAGAACTTTGATGTATAAGCCAATAAATACAGAGAAATTGGCTCTAATAAAGAAATCTTATAAAGTTATTTTGATTTTTTTGCTAGCTCGAAAGTTCGACAAATATTTAAAACTACAGAATAAGGCTGGGTGACTGCAGGTCGAAGAAAAATTATAACAATTACTAAAGGCTTGTTTATTTAACTTTTCATATTTTTTACTAACTAAAACTTTATGAGTTAACTTTGTTGAAAATTCTTGTCATGCACCTTCTGGCAAGTGTTCCCATACATCATCATTTCGTTTCGACTTAAGTTGTAGCTCTTATTTCGAGCTATTTAAGTTCTATTGCAGTTCTATTTGCTGGGCAGTTCAATTTCATTTTCGTTTCTAGTGCAGTTTTAGTTCTGTCCCAGCTCAAGTTTAGTTCTTGTTCACTTCAAGTTGAATTCTAGTTCAGTTTAAATCTCCTGAGTTATCTCGTCCAGCTCCAGATAATTTTAAATTTAGTTCTATTCTGGTCCTAAATTCAAAATTGATAAAAGTGAATGTTTTTAAGATTCTAAATTTAAAACTGATACTTAAAAATGAACTTGATATTGCTTCCAAATTACATGAAAAATTTGACATCACTGCTTAGCCTTGTCTTGCAACATATAACAATATATTTATTGAGAATTTTTTTGATTGGTCTGTTTAATGCAAATGTATTTCACTTCTTTAAAAAAGGTCTTCAATAATAACGTTTACTTATTCATTTAGACTTAACATTTGTCATTTAGTCATTACAGAATAACTGCAATAATCTTTCTTTAAACGTGATATTTTAATCTTTACCAAATCTTTTGCCAATATACTTCATCCATATAGAATGTTCTATAAAATTTTTTTAAAGGTTCTTAAATTATTTAGTTAATATTAACGTCGATGTAATATATATTATTAAGAACAAAATTTTGTTTGCTGTAATCGATTTAATGCAATTGGTTTCCTTTTCGAAACATAAAAATAATTATTTTACTAACTGCCATTCAGCTTAGTTTTTGTCAACTCTTCCAACATTCTATAATAACAATAACGACTATCATATTCTATATCATACCAAAAATTAACAGCAATACATTTATGACTTTGTTGAACATGATGATACCAATAATTGGGTAAATAAAGCATATCACCAGCACGCACACGTACCCTCAACGGTTTAACTTTAGAATATTGTGGATATTTGTATAAATCAGGAGCTAAAGGATCTACACTTATCCACTCTGTTAACATAGGATCCTGAGAATTTTCGCCTTCCTCTTCTGCGCATACCACCGGTTCAATATGAAATTGTTGGGTATCCTTATGGAGGGTGTAGACACCAGTAGGATATAATTGTTTGGGTATCCAGGGCATACAATGGGGTGGGAGTAATATAAAATCCTTATAACCGCTTATAACACAATATAAATTATCATAAGGATCCTTGTGCATTGATGTTATGGCACGCTCATCACCCATCCAAAAATTAACAGCGTCTGGTGGTTTATTGAAACATTTTTCAGCAAAATCTAAGATTGAACAATCAATATCATTTTTTAGTTCTGGGAAATCCAAAGAAAAATTTGAGTTTTGTTTTTGTATATAATAAACAGGACCCACAGGGTTATCTAGCTTTTCCAAGAATTCCCCCATTGTACATTGCTCCTCTAAAGGCAATACAAAATATTCCTTTTTATCTTCAAATCTTACAGCCAAACCATCTGCATAACCATTCGGTGTTATGGCCACATCTACTTGTTTATTACTTAGAGTTTCTTTGAAATATTCAGCACTCCATTTCTTGACAGCCGGCCAATCTCCAATAGCATTCCGTATAACTACCGGCTGTTGTTTAGCATAATATTCACGAGCGAATTCAATGGCATCTGGGATGGCATGTAGTTCTGCTATCTGTGTACCAATACACAAATCATTAGCCTCATTTAGCAGTAAATCTAAAGCTGAATGCAATCTGTTATCCATTACCGAAAAGGTGTGTTCCCCAAAAAGATCAACTGGAGTAAAAAGATAAACATATGTTGGCCTTGAGATTTACCATGCAACATGTCAGCTGTAGCCGTATTGCCAGATTGTTTAGCAATATTCACATTTAAAATTGTAGTAATTTAGTTTTTTGACATTTCAGTAAAAAAAACTATAAGTCTCAAAAAACAATAAAGATCTTTTGTGAGATAGGTAATTTATTTCAAAACTAGTATCAGAGATGTGGAATTTGTAAAAATCATTCTAGAATACGATATCAAATATATTTTACACAAAAAATCGAAATTGTCCATAATCGGTAAATACACTTTTAAATAGAAAATGTGTGGTCACAAACTTTTCATACCAAAAATCAATGTCTTTATGAAAAATCTTCAATTGCCTATATCTCGGTAAATATGTGTTTATATAGAAACACATACGATTTGTGATCACCAAATTTTTATACCAAAAGTCGATATTATTATAAAAAATTTTAAATAGTCCATATCTCGGTAAATATGCGTTTATATAGAAAAAGTACTTCGATTTGTGATCATTAAATTTTCATACCAAAAATCGATATTTTTATAAAAAATCCTATATAGTCCATATCTCGGAAAATATGCCTTTAAATGGAAAAAGAGCTTCAAATTGTGATCACTAAATTTTCATACAAAAAATTTATATTTTTATGAGAAATATATAATAGTCCAAATAACGGTAAATAAATAAAAAATATACCCGTTTTATGAAAAATCTTAAATTGTTCATATCTCGGTAAATATACCTAAAAATAGAAGCTCACTAAGTATCTATATTTTTATGAAAAATTTTGAAATTGTCCATATCTCGGTAAATATTTGATTAAAACACAATAGAAAATGAGCTTCGATTAATCATCACTTTTCACACTAAGAATGAAATTTCTTAAATGGTTCATATCTCGTTAATTATGCTTTTGAAAAGAAAATGGACTACGATTTGTTGTCATTTATATTTTATACGAAAAATCGATATATTCATATAATTTCTTGATACGTCCCTGATTTGTAATTAACATAATAAAGTGGCATCTTTGCTACTGGAGTGTTACCAGCTGATATATTTATTGCTGAAATTAGAACATCAGGCACTTACATATGTGAAATGGTTTATGTGTCACAAATTATAATTTTTTTCTAACACATAAATGTCGAAAATCTACAAAAACTATATTAAAATTTTGACGATTTATTAAAATATACAACAACAAATCGTGATTAACAATTAGAAATATTTTACTGAGTACACCTTTATTAAAATGCTCATACTTTAGCATTAACAAGTTTAGCTAGCAAGCAATAAATTTGTTTAATTGCTTTTTTTTTACTCGCAACATTTAAACATATTGTTTGTCAATTAAACTCAAATTGAAAATTGTTAATAAGTAAAATACTTAAGAGTTAAAACCCCGTAGAAAATATGAGCTCAGAAACCAGTACTTCAACAACACCTGCAGCTGAGAATACAAACACCCACCACCTGCACACAAAAGAACATGATAACGCTACTTCCGATGATGGTGGCGAGGAAATTATAAATTGGATAGAAGAAGCTAATGCTATTATTAAGGATGTAAGGACACATGTTGCCGAAATAGATATATCAAAGAAATTGCCCAGCAATGAATCTCATATCTATTTAAATGTGCGAACTTTTGAGGGAGCTGCTTATTGTGTACATGTGTCTAGTGCCGGTTTTCGCATTGTTTCCGAGTTTTATGATACCATTGATAGTGGTAAGGAGCATATAGCAGAAGAGGAGGAAATATATGAAACGCCTTATGCTTTATTGGATAAAATTAGTCCACGTTATGTGGAATCTTTTGGCAATCAATTGTGTAAACAATTATTGCATTTGCAACAAATGCGAACAGAATTTAATGAGGAAGATGAAGAAGGTTTAGAAGAAGAAGATGAGGAAGAAGAAGAGCAGGAAAAGAACGATGTTAAGCTGCAACATACCAAAACTTTAGTATAACATTTAAGGCGGAAAGACTTTTCATAAATTATAATTAAACAACCTCCCTACTTATTACTGTTTAGATTTATAATTTCTCTTTATATTTTGTAACTATGTATGTATTTAATTAAATTTAGTGAATGGAATTTTAAATATTAAACAAAAATAACTATACAGAAAAAACAAAATATGCCCTTGTTATAATAACAACAAAAGCAATATAATTTATTTTATTTTCATATAATTGGGGGTCAGTTTGCATACAATGAGAGAATATAAATTTGTTAGAAGTATACTGAAAGTAGAAATTATTAGTGTACATATCCGATATATTGAGAATTTCATTATAGAAATCAGAACTTAAATAAGAGAGCATAATAAAGTAAATTTTGGCATAAAATATCAGTCAACATTTGAACAATTTTATTGCTGAAAATTCTTAAAATTAAAACTTAAATGAGAAAACGAAATAAATTATCACGAAAAGTTGAGTAAATTTTCTCCTCAAAAGTCTCCAAAACCCAATGAAAATTGTTAATAAAGGGTATTTCAAAATTCCTTATAAACTCAATCAATTTATACAATTCACTACAAGTAAATAAGACGGCATTTTGGCGGCTTGTGTTTACATATTATTTTTTATTTATTTTATATAGAATTGATAAGTGTTATAAATTAGTATTGTTAGAATGCTGTATTTTATAGTTTCATTTATAATGCATATTTTCAATGCAATACATGAAATGAATTTTTTTCGCCACTACACATGCTACTGTGACCCCTATTCATTTGTAGTTGATGATAACAATCGATTAAGTTAATTTCCTATAAATTAAATAAATTTTTGCTTTGCTGATTTTTAATAATTTCACATTATGTTCGACATAGTTTATTTTGGGAGTAAATTTTTAGACTTTCAAACGTTTCAAGAATAAAGATTGCGATTGTAATTCCAAATCCGTTAGTTTTCTTACAACGGGTACCAATTGTTCAACATGATCTTTATAACCAGTACCTGTATTGAGATTCTTTTCACCATACACAACTTTGCCATCGAAATCATTAACGGGCACTGCCATTGATTTATCAACTTGTTGAATAGTGATATTTAAATGATCCTCAATTTCGGCTAAAAGCTAAAGAGTGTAGAACAAATTGGAAATGTTAAAACATATTTTCATCTTAAATCATTATTTAGGCGCTAATCTGTACAATAATCTAATTGTAAGGAATTTCAGATGAGTATTTTAATATGGACGATAGACTATACTTACATTCTTTTCATTATACCAAATACAACAGCCTTTAACATCAGTCAAATTAGTATTGTTGCAATTACGGCCACGAGTCTTGCACCACTCACCATGATACCAAACCTAACAAACAACAAAATGAAAAATAATATGCATATATTATAATATACTTATTTAAAAGTTTATTTCATTTTAAATTACCTTCTCGGGTACAGTGGCTACCAAACTTATAGCCAAACCCATACGTTCAGCACGACCTACACGACCAATACGATGAACATAATTTGATTTTTCATCTGGCAAAGTTACATTGATCACTGAAAATTATATTACGAACAGATTTAAAAACTTAAATCTAAACAAATATGTTTTTTAGAACCTACTATAAGGTAAACCAGTAATATCTAAACCTCTAGCAGCTACATCTGTACATATTAAAAATTTAACCTCTCCTCTCTTGAATCTTTCTAAATTTTGTTTACGTTCTTGTGGCTTACGATCACCATGCAAACAAACACAAGAATAACGTTGACCTCCTCTAGCTCGTAAATATTGTTCCAAATTATCACAATCCAATTTGGTACGACAAAAGATAATACAACGATCCATTTTATGTTCTTCAATAGCTTTAATACAATATTCTCCTTTCAATAATTTAACAGCCTCCGAATATGTTTCTGGTGTTAAATTATTGGGATAACAATTATCCCGTGCATGAACACCATCAGTACGTATATGTTGACGCAAATTATGCCACATGCTGTCCTTTTGAGGATCAACCATACACACTACATGATGCACAGTTTCTGGGACAGCATCTTCTCCCTTAAGATCAACCCAAGTGGGAAAATGCATTAGACGATCAGCCATTTTTTTCACTTCAAAAGCATGTAAAGTGGCAGAACATACCACCATTTGTAAACGTCGGCCATCGGAGGTCATTTTGGGTATTTGTTTGTGTAAGCGATCAATAAGATCAGTATAGCCTTGTTTCAGCAAAGCATCAGCTTCATCTAAAACAAAAAATCTAAAAAGACAAAATATTATCATCTATTATTAACAATAACCTAAAAACAACTTACCGGCAGTGAGTCAACTGCACAAAACCACTACTAATCATTTCTTCCAAACGACCAGGTGTACCAACCACTATGTGTACTCCTTGCTGTAACACACTTTTCTGTTGTTCCAACTTAACACCACCTATTAAAAGTAATGTTTGCACATTTGGATTTGCCAAATGCACCTTAAACTTTTCAATTTGATTATATGTTTGTTCAGCTAATTCTCTGCTGGGTTCTATAATTATAGCCTGAGGTGCATTAGGCGCTGGTTTATTGGCAGCAGCATTTGTAGAAGGACTTGCCAAAGGATTTGATTTAGTATGTTGCGCTCCGGCTTGCGCGGCAGCCACAAAACCATTTTTAGGAGGATATTTTAAGTCACTTTTACCAAAATTAAAAGCCATTTCAGCATTTTTTAAAACTACAGCAGGATAAAATGTTTCATTACGAAAATTATCAGGAACACGAAAAGCTGTACCCAAATGTTGGCCATTTTTACTAAATGAAACTTCCATTTTTTCTAAATCTAAGTAACAGCCAATGACGTCATTTTTGCCAAAAGCCTCACCATAATCATCAAATTGACGATTATTGGATTTTTTACCAGTGCCTCCAAAACCAAAGCCATTACGGCATGTACCCAAATCTAAATTAGCTTGTTGAGTAGACCAGCCTACTCTACACAAGCCTTCATCGGTTACTGTAGCCTCAAAATAGAATTTTCCTTTACCCTTAACACCAGTAGTGCAACGACAGCCATGCCATTCTTTAAATTCACGCGATTGACAACGCAAACCATCGGGAGTAACAGCCAAAGCCGAACCACGGTCAAAAAAGGACATTGTCCAGGCTGGCACACTGCCAGCACCACCACCTCCACCTTTCGATGCCTTTCCCTCTTCTAAATCTCTTAAGGTTTCCCACACAATTTGTAAAATAGGCAAGCAAAAGGCACCAGTTTTACCAGAACCAGTTTCGGCTGCCATCAGTACATCACCACCACCCAATATCAAAGGAATGGCCTCTGCCTGGACGTCTGTGGGAAGACTTTTTTTTAAGAAATTAATAAATGTATGAAAATGTTAACCTTTTTAACTCACGTCCATTCCATTTCATCAATGGCTTTGCCAATTTCAGGTAAAACACCAAACTCTGTTTAAAACAATTGTAAAAATAAATTTAATTTATATTTTAATTAAAAAATCCATTTACCTTCAAATGCAGTCATTTTTAAATAATTTCACAAATTCTGTTCTCGAAAAATTTGCAAAACTCGCCGGTGGCTGCAGATTAATTACAAAGAGTATGTTCAGTTCGTTTCCAATTCGTATTGGCAAAAAAAGTAAATAAACTGTAGCAGGGATGAACAAGTTTGCACGTTCGTATTTTACTTTATTTAGAACAAAGCGTACTTATACAAAGTGATCGCAGTTGGACAAAAAAACAAGCTTACATAAACAATTACAAACGCACACAAATAAGTGAGAAGAACATTAAGAATTTACTATATTGTTCTGTTGATTTCTCTTTTTATTTGTAAAGAAATGGTTTTATAAAATAAATATTCAAATAGACTTTGGTTTAGAACGGAAAAATATAGTAATTTTATATTTTGAAGTGACTCCAAAATGCATAATACTTGAAACAAAAAAAAAAATTAACAATTCTGTTCAGAAATTTCAAATATCCATATTGCGCAAAAATTTAAATCTTTCAATCCATCAAAAAATTACATTTAAAGTTCTATAATTTCAATTTAGAATTTACGATTTAGCTGGTTTTTAATTTAGAATTTACCATTTATCATGTTAGTTTTGAAAAACTAATAGACTGTATCTAAAATTTTCTGGAAACACTGCACATGTCGTTAAACACAGTGAAGTTGGCTGCAATTTTACTTAATTGGAACTTGGCAGCCCTCGCTGTAGAAATACGAAAATTAGGCGTATTTAATAGGTGGCATTTTCCGTACAGCTGATTAGTTACTCAAGTACACTGTAAATGTTAAACTTCATATATAAAAAACAGTAAGATGTGGTAAACTGTTGTATTTGCTGAGGTGGTGAGTTTACCTATTGAATGTCCCATGCACGAAAATGGACGTCAGAAAAAATACACATTCTTTTTCGTCGCAGACGTCAACCAATAACATCGTTTTTGGCTTTGGTGCGTGTACATTTTTTTTTATTGTGAAATTAAATCTAAATTTTTTTAAAGCATCCATTATAAAAATTTTTTTATTATTAAAGAAATGAATAAATTTAAACAAATTGTTATATATAATTATAATATTTTTTTATTCCAGTTCTTAAATTCATTTTTCTCGAGTCCCTAATTTCCACATTTTGATACAAGATGGTTAGGGAGAACAAAGCTGCCTGGAAAGCTCAATATTTCCTTAAAGTAGTCGTAAGTATCTGAAACAATTTTAACTATTTTTGATATTAAAATTAAGACAAATTCAAAGTGATGAAAAAACTTAACGTCCGAATGTCTATCGTCTGAATGCCCTGCTTGCAAAAGCTGAACCCAGGTGTTCTGGTAGACTAGAAGTTGAGAATTGGCTTTTTTCAAAGCAGTCTGATTGGTTACCAATATAAAATTATATTTAATTATTCGTATATATTCAATTCAAAATCCAATAATAAACTTATTTTTCCTTTTCTAGGATCTCTTCAACGAGTACCCCAAGTGCTTCATTGTCGGTGCTGACAATGTCGGTTCCCGTCAAATGCAAACCATCCGTACCAGCCTTCGTGGCATGGGTGTCGTTCTTATGGGTAAAAACACTATGATGCGCAAAGCCATTCGCGGTCATTTGGAACAAAACGCCCAATTGGAAAAATTGTTGCCCCACATTAAGGGTAATGTAGGTTTCGTCTTCACCAAGGGTGATTTGGCTGAAGTACGTGACAAATTGTTGGAATCCAAAGTACGTGCCCCCGCTCGTGCTGGTGCCATTGCTCCTTTGCCTGTCATCATCCCAGCCCAGAACACCGGTTTGGGTCCCGAAAAGACCTCTTTCTTCCAGGCTTTGTCCATCCCAACCAAGATTTCCAAGGGTACTATTGAAATTATCAACGATGTACCTATCTTGAAGCCTGGTGACAAGGTCGGTGCTTCCGAAGCTACCTTGCTTAACATGTTGAACATCTCTCCCTTCTCATACGGTTTGATTGTCAACCAAGTTTACGACTCTGGTTCCATCTTCTCTCCCGAGATCTTGGACATTAAGCCCGAGGACTTGCGTGCCAAATTCCAAGCTGGTGTTGCCAATTTGGCTTCCGTCTGTTTGGAAATTGGTTACCCCACCATTGCTTCTGCTCCTCACAGCATTGCCAACGGTTTCAAGAATTTGTTGGCTATTGCCGCTACCACCGAAGTCGAATTCAAGGAAGCCACCACCATCAAGGAATACATCAAGGATCCCAGCAAATTTGCTGCTGCCGCCGCTGCTTCTGCCCCAGCCGCTGGTGCCGGTGCTGCTGCCGAAAAGAAGGAGGAAGCCAAAAAGGAAGAATCCGAAGAAGAGGAAGACGACGATATGGGTTTCGGTCTTTTCGACTAAGAAGCCTAATACATTATTTCAACAATTTATTTTACCAAAACTTATTGGTATTTTTGTTGAAAAGATTACGATTACTGTTGGTGTTTTTAGACTGTTGGACAAGAAAATCTTTATCTAACTGTGATTTTTATGCATCGACAAGGTGTATTGCAAATTATTGTCGCGGTTTGACAAGCCCAATGGCAAGTTGTAATATACGTTTGTCGGTTTAGAAATTACTTATAAAAACAAAAAATAAATCGTAATCCTTAAGAAAGTTAAATTTTTGTGTTATGAATCTTAATTATGAAAGGGCAGGGCGAAGATAATGGTTGGATTCAAGAGCAGAATTTGCGATCATATTTTATAAATAGGGCCATGGGAAAGTAGTTCTGTCTAATCTCCCCAATTTTTAATAATGATTTTTTTTTCTGTGGGTGAGTAAATTCGTTACTATATATATTTTTTAATGCAAGATTTGTATAGTTTTAATTTTTCTCCTAAAAATATGTTTTACATAAAACGTGAATAAAACTAAAAGATACCCTATAAATAGAGGAATGAATCTTTAGAAGTGGTTGGAAGATTTCATTTGTGGCCATCATATAGATTGTTTTTGTTATTGAATTTTTTTTTAATAATTATTTTAAATCAAACAATACTTAATACTATAACATTCTAAAAGAATGTCCTGCTATGGCACTCTTTTTTCCAATTAATCCTTAAATACTCCTTGTATCTTTTTAGATGCAACCATCAAAAATGCTGAAATATAAAACTCAAAAATTTGTTCCGAGTTATAAGCAATTGAAAAAATATTATTGTGGAAATTAAAAAAAAAAAAAACTTGATTTTGAAAGGTTAAAACTTTTAACTTGCATATTCCTGTTTTATGTTATTTTACTACTTACACTTTATGAAATAACGTAAGAAAGGATTACAACATGTAATCTATAGAAGATAGGATAAGATCTTGAAGATCTTAACCAGTTGAACATTTAAAAAGTTCAAAGAAAAACGGATAGCGATGATATCATTTGCAGAAAAAAAATACATATAAAAACAAACGTTTGTGTTGTTAACGAGGGTACAAAATATTAAATTAAATGATCTTTGAATAAAATAAGAATATTTTAATTTGTAGGAAAGTTAAGGTAGCTACCCTTCTAGATTTAGTAGAGAACTTTATCATCGAGATCAACACAAGGAGCATTACTCACAAAGTTATTGTGGATTCTAGCTTTCAATTTTATTTTAGAACAGGGAACAAAAGAACATAGCGTATATAGATTGTTTCATGAAGATTCAGAATCATTAGTTAAACATTCCAAGAAGTAAATGGCTACTATGTATATAATCTAGACTTCATAATGAAACATTTTTTCAAAATAAATTTTATTCAAAGATCATTTAATTTAATATTTTGTACCCACGTTAATACACTCAACCACCACCGATTTTCAACATTAAAGTAACACGTTTCACAATTTCAAATAGTAAGTAAATTTCACATAACTTCTGTCAAGTCCGTTTATTTTGTAAGTATAAAAATAAAACAAAATCTTACAATTTTAAAAACAATAAGTTTGATATTTAAACCAAATTTCGTCTTCATTATTTTGTATTTGAAACTTAATTATTTTTATGTACTTCAGCATGTTGTTGTATTATAAATCACTTGTTACTATTAATTTTCTAAAATAAATAACACTTTTTTTAACAATTTCTTACAGAACACATAAAATTTGTGTTTTTTTATTTATTTTTCCAAAAATTTGTTTAACAATAATTTACATAAAATATTTTTATATTATTTTACAGCGAAAACAACACTATTATTAACTACAAGTATATTTGTGCTTTGTTTTTAATATTCAAGGTCACTTTTTTTGGCGTAAACTTAAGGCACATGATGGAATTTTTCTTTTTTGTAAAACAAAGTTAACAAACAAACAATAAAAACGGAATACAATGAATAATACAATAATATTAATAATGAAGAGAATTTAATAATTAAGAAACTTTATCCCTTGTGCTAATAAACACCCATCAATATAAACATGTCTTGAAGGAAGGGAATACAAACGAAATGTTTACTTAGTAGTAGGTGATGTCAATTGTGTCTTTAATTTCATTACCCCATTCACGGGCAATGATCATAATTTCGTTCATGGATAGTTTAGGGCCAATCAAGGGATTCATTTGGGTCATGTAACAGCAAAGCCAGCTAGAGGTGAGAGATAAAGAAATTAACATAATTAAAGGCCTTGAGAAATGTAAACTATGAAAATAAACTATATAAATAAAACTTACAAAAGCCAACAGGTAGCAGCAGTTAACATTAAACAACATTGGGTGATACTAAAATTAAAAAATAAATATTTTAGTCTTTATCTTTTTTAGAAGAAATTAAATCGAATTGAACTCACCCTTTGTTTGGTCCACGAGCAAAGAAAGGGCAAATAATACCAATAAAAGCCCAAATGCAAGTAATAATCAAAGGTGGTACATAAGCTTCAACCATTTTGTTTTTTAATTTTTAATTGTTAAACAAAAGAAAAGCACAAAACTTTAAATTTTTTGAAAAAAATAATGGAGCAAAAATTTTAAACACCAGACCACTAAACTGTAGAAATTTTACTCAAATTCCTCGATAAAAAAACAAATGTCACATGACGTTGGAGACATATGACAAATATACAAAATTATTGCCATATCTGGAAAAAAATAGGTTAATAATAGAAAAGCTTGAATACATGAAAACCTAAAATACAACCTTGCTAATTATTTTGTATATAAAATGTTAACTAAACATAGCTTTTGAAAATGAAATGTCAAACTAAATGAATTTGCAATTACTGTTCAGTGGCAAAGTGACAAGCAAAATTATAAAAAATGGTTTTGGAAAGTACTATGATATGGTGAGTTTTTAATAAAAATAATAATAAAATCCACTGAAATTTTAATAAAATTAAATAATAATCTTAAAATTTATTAACTAAAGTTTGTATCTATAAAAGAAATTTTGATATAAAAGTTTTATTTACAGAGATAGGACAGTTTGTTTTGTGCTAATTTTTTTGTTGACGCTTTGTTGTGTCTTATAAAGTTTTAAAAAATTTATAATTTTTTTTTAACTGTTTATTTTATATACTTGCAGTTTTGATAACAGTGATTACCAAAGAAATGGTGATTACTTTCCGACACGTTTAAATGTACAAAAAGACGGTATTAATTTGGTTTGTTTAACTAAGGTGCGTTCGAATCCTGAAAACAATGTTGGGCTAATGACTATATCCAAGTAAGTGTTTTTGTTTGTGATGATAAAGACTACTTATTATATGAGTTTAATTTGTTAGCACTGTAGAGGTTTTGGCCACTTTGACTAGTGATGTGGGTCGCATATTTTCTAAAATGCATTTAGTTCAGCCTAAAGGGGAAATAAATCTATTGACCGGTATTCGTATAGCCCATGTAAGTAATATTACCATATTAAAAAATGTAAATTTTTAAAATCGTTAAATATTACAATGGTTTATTCAGAAGTAATAAATTACAGTTTCGCTATTTTAAAGAAATGAAATAAGTGAATCTGAACGTCCTGGAACTTACTGTCCATCCTTTTTTTTCTCTTCCAGTTGGTGCTTAAACATCGTCAGGGCAAAAATCACAAAATGCGCATTGTGGTTTTTGTTGGTTCTCCCATTAAAAATGAAGAAGGAGAACTAGTTAAATTGGCTAAACGTCTCAAGAAAGAAAAAGTTAACGTTGATATTGTTAGCTTTGGAGATCATGAATGCAACAATGAAATCTTACAAGCCTTTATTAATACCTTAAATGGTAAAGATGGTACTGGTTCCCATCTTGTTTGTGTTCCTCGTGGTTCAGGTTTATCCGACGCATTGCTTTCTTCACCCATTATCCAGGGTGAAGATGGTATGGGTGGTGCTGGTTTAGGAGGTGCCGGTTTTGAATTTGGTGTTGATCCTAATGAAGATCCTGAATTGGCTTTGGCTTTACGTGTTTCCATGGAAGAGCAAAGACAACGTCAAGAGGAAGAACAAAGACGTGCTGCTGGGGGAGCTGCTGAAACTGAATCAGGAGGTAATACCGAAAAAACTACTACAGCCGGTACAGCAGCCGTAACAGCTGCCGTAGATGAACCCAATTCAGAAGAAGCAATGTTGCAAAGGGCATTGGCTATGTCTACAGAACAGAGTGATGATAATTTGCCAGATTTCGCCAATATGACAGAAGAAGAACAAATAGCTTTTGCTATGCAAATGTCTATGCAAGATGCTGGTATGTTTATTATTATTTTTTTTTTTTTGCTTACTTTGAAAATAAATAAAATGCTACTAATTTGAATTTTATATTTTTAACAAAAGATGAAACTGTTACACAACAAGCTAAACGTCCAAAAACAGAAGAAAATGCTCCCATGGATGTTGATGAAGATTATTCTGAAGTTATTGGTGATCCAGCTTTTCTACAAAGTGTTCTAGAAAATCTACCCGGTGTAGATCCACAATCAGAAGCTGTACGTGATGCTGTTGGTTCTCTTAGCAAGGATAAGGATAAAAAAGATAAAGATGGCAATTCCGATAAACAATGAACCTGTTTTAAAGCGAAATTAAAAAATAAAAACAAGTTTATAACTAACTTATATGCCCTCAATATTATTTTGCTAAAACAAACATTTATATGCTTAAATTTAATTTTAATTTCATTATTTTTGTATAATTAATAATCTTTGTCAGAAATTGGAGTGACTGACCCGTTTATATTTCCAGCTAATAAAAATATGGGTAAATGTGATTTTTTTTTCTTGAGTCACTGTCATAAACGAGCTATCTACAGCTACAATATTAATAAATTATGAAATATTCGTAAATATTTTAAGTAGTTTTAATATTTCATGGATTGCTAATAGGAGTTGGATAAGATTTTTATTAATTTGTCGGGAAATTGGGTGAATGAAGAGCGCTTTCAATTTTTGTTTTCAAGATCGCACGTTCTTCTGTTTCATGATATTTCGTCTTCTTTATTCCCATTTGTGAAATTTTTTATTATCGTGGCATCTCCGTTGTAATTTCTAACAATAGACGAAAGCACATAAATAGATCTTACTATATCTTAAGAATATACATACTTTTTGAGGAGTATTATAATACAAATCCAATATAACCCCCTTAATTTTTTGATGGTTGATATAAAATGGGGTGTATATATATAAAGCAGACACAAAATATAAAAAAGTACCACAATTTACCAAAATACCAAAAAGTACTAGTGAAATGACCCTGAATCCCTTAATCATGGGCTGTCAAATCAGCAACAAGTCATATTTGCCGCTACACTCCAATAGTTATAAGGATTTTCCTTCGAAAGGATTTTGCTGAAATTTATTTTATATCAATTAACACCCTACTTTACAATGGGAGGACGAAGAGGTTTGTCATATATGGGTCCTCGAACCTGAAGTCAGGAAAGATTTCCGCCTTTTGGACCATTTGAGATAAGTATAACCCAAGTAAAAGTTATTTTACTTTCTAAAATTAAGAACTATAGAAAATACACCACTTGATCAGTGTATCATCAAGTTCTAGAGGTCATCATACGTACAGAATTAAAGGTGTACACCTGGGAGAGATTAGTAGTTCATGGACTATTTATGCAAAAATGTATCTCTGATGTTCTAATCAGCTCCGATAATTAAACTATGACTTTATAACAAACCACTTCTTACAGTAATATATCATTGCTCGGAAACAATAAGAAAAATCATTCAAGTGTAAAAATCAATAAAATCTCCTACTTCAAACTAGAGTTTTAATATATTATTCTATTCCATATATAATCCAAAGAATAATCAAAAATTAAATTCATATTGACAGACAAGTGGTGATTCATAACGCGTTTTTTTTTTTAGATACAATTAACCAAATTTCCTGCATTAAGGCTTATAGTATTTTAAAAAATTGTTCGGACGGACACCATATAACTGAAGAAGATTTCGGCTACAAAATTTTTTCATTTATCAAAAAAACAAAAAAAAAAAAAAAAAAAAA
>JACGTJ010008759.1:0-12748 GCA_014858695.1 Chrysomya rufifacies | reverse complement strand
ATACACTTTTTGAAAAAAAAATATAACCTGAAATAATAAGTACATTCTGAACATATTCCAAAACAAGGATATATATACGCTTTGCTCACGATGGAAATTCTAAATTCTTTAAAAAATCATTAAAGAGTAGTCGCTCGCTTTATTTTAGTAAGCAGTGTTTATTTATAGTGGGATGCAACGTTATATAAAAATGCCATTTTCATTCAAGTAACAAACGTCTATCTAAATCAGAAAACAGCAAAAGAAATAAAACAGAAATTTCCAATACCTTATAAACATGTCCAAAGGAATAACCTTTTGAAGGCCACAAAAAGTACAATGATCTTTATTTTATTTGTTCTGTGCAATGGCAAATGTAATCACACCTTTTTCTTTCCATAGTAATGTTATTTATTTGTTGTGGGTTTCTACGTACATACCTATGAGCATTATAAATATTTCAATACGAGCTATAGGTACAGGATGCCCTAAAAAGATCCACCACCTTCAGCAACAAGAAGATAAATACGAACCCAACTAAAAACAAATCAAATTACAAATCCTTAAATTAGTGTGCAGCATTTATATATTTAAGAGTTTTTAGAATAAAACATTTTTAGAGATAAATTTAACTACTTTTCATATATATTTTATTGAAATTTTCTATTGTGGAAGCAGACATGTACTGTAATATCCTTCCTTTCCTTTTTAATATTTGTTCTTACTTACAACAGCATTATTTTTCAAGCATTCAACTTTCTGCACCCATTACATGTAAATGTATTTATTAATTTTCATTTAAGGGAAGAAATAACAAATATAAGTATATAAAAGTACCTACTGCATACTAAGGGACAAACAAAATAATATACATATCTATATAGGGAATTTGCGCATTTTGTACGGATCTGTATATTTTATACAGTTAGAGAAATATTAGTGTTTTTTTCAAAAGAATTATTTGATTATTGTAATTTGTATTACACAATGTTATTACTCTGCTCGAATTTATCACAATGAAAACCAATTATTCTATAGAAACATTTGTCGTATATTTTTTAATTATTTTTTAGTTAAAAACTTTAATTATGTATTTGCAAATTATTTAAGCATAAATTCCTACAAGGAATTAGTTTATATCATTTGTAAATGACGTTATTACCGAAAATTTTCTTTGAAGGTATTTAATATATAAATATACTAAAATATTTAGGATGAATTTAAACTCCTTCCAAGATGAGCAATTAGTACTCGTCAGTCTCTCAGCCAAACATTCATCTATACCTACAAACCCACAACTGATAATATACACGCAGACAGACTTAACATAATCAGCCATCAACTAAACCAAATCAACAAAAATAACGGAAAACAGCAACTACAGCAATACCAACAAAAATAAAGAAAAATCTAAACACAAATAAAAAATAACAATCACCATAGTCTCAGACGAAACAGACGCACACATTTTTATAAACAAATACACTTATACAGGCTTAAACTTCGGGTCAATAAATTCAACAGCATGGAAATATACTTTCAAGGTCAAAGGGATATTGCCTTTGTTGGAGAAAAAAATATGAAGCATTTGGAAAAGGAGGCTGCCAACAAACCCATTTATATTCGGCTGCAGAAAATTCGGGATATTTAATAGAAATATTGTGCGTTTACGAACAACCAACAAACCATTCAGCCAACCCAAGCTATGGAACAATATAGGGAGTGAAAAAGAAGAAGATAAAACATATATATATAAAAAGGAATAAACTTTTTTCATGATACCTTCAAAAAAGTTTGTTTTCTGTTACTGTTTTCCGTATGTAGACGACAAGTGTTGGTGTCTGTGTTTATATGTGCGAGAGTGTGGAATGAGGAATGAAGAAGTAGTCGAAAAGATGACTACAGCTAGTCAGCCATGTTTAGGCAAAAGTTCGTTAGTTAAATAATGCTTTTGTCCTTGAAATCGTTCATTTGAATTAATGGCCTTATTTTTCCTTCTACTGGCTGCTGTCGCAATCATTTATTCTGCTGCCTCTGCTTAGAGCGGCTGTTGACTATAGACAGACTGGGAGTTAAACAGGCTACTAGGGCATATTTTTGTAAGTGTGTGCGAGTGTGTGACTCATACACATAATAAGTATGAGTTTGTCAGACATCCTGAGACCTCGAAAAAATTGAATGTCATTTATATACTTAAATAAGTATACACCTTCAAAAAAAAAATATCAAGAAGACTTAATACATAGATATATAATATAAAAAAGTGTTGCCAGTGGATATTTATACATTTTTAGAATTTTATTCATATTAACTATATACATTTCATCATTGATATTCCTATATCGAATCAAAAACAAACATATCCAAATTTTCACATTAAATTAAATTATCGATTTGTTTTCCGTAATGTGTCAATAATCATTGGACCCCCAATTTAATATAAACCGCTCGAAGGTCATACCCTCGTACAAATATCCCTTAAATATTATTATTTTTAAATTAAATTTATCACAAACTTTTCTATACAGAAATCATGTCTTAAATTTTATTTCGTACATACATTTTTTTTTTTTACAAAAATTGGGTATATTTATATAAAAGCTTAAATTATATCAATTTTTTTTGCAGTAATCAAAGGATCTCAAATTTATAACAATTGTTTTCGAATGTATTTATAATGATATTGCAAACAACAGAGAAATGTAATTCTTTTGAAAGAAAAAGAATGAAATAAAAAACAAACATGAAATACGTATATTACAAATGGAATCTATTTTAAATTATTTATTGAATTATTTTATAACTCCCAATTTTAAGTTATGAAAAGTATTATACTTTAAAAAAAATTGTACGTGAAAACAAAAAATGTTTTTTACTTCTGACAACACTGTACTAAATGTAAGGAGGGAATCTGAAGGGAAAAATTTCTTTCTATTTTAATATTTTGCGTGTCTGTATAAATGTATGCGTGTATATAAGGAGTCTACCAAAAAATATAAAAAAGTAGTGTGGGATTTAGGGTCTGTAATAAATATATATGTATATTAATGTTTTTTAGAATGTGCGTATATGAAAGTGGGGATTTAGTCTGGGATGATTTCCTTCATGTTTTTGTATATAAAAAGCTACCGAATAAAGCAAAGAATGGAAATAAATATAAACATTTTTGTGTAACCTTGAACTTGAAAATGTAGTCAACAACATTGAAAAAAAAAAAAATAATAATAATAAAACTAGACAAACAACCAAAATTGATGATGATGAAAAAATGGTAAAACTCACACATACTTTAACAGATTTAATGAGAAAAATGAACAGGTCTCACCGCTAGTCTTTAAAATTTTTCTTTTATAATAAAAAATAAAAAAGTGGAAAAAAAGAAAAACCTTTAATGGCAGCAAGTTTTCAAGTGAAATTATTATTAGACATTTAAAGTCAGCAGGCAAACAGTCATCCAGTCAGTTTAGCATATTTAACAAAATATAAAAAATTGCCAGATTTTGTTTGCCGTTTTGACGTTTTTTCTTTGTTTTTTATTCGTTTCATGTCTTCATTAAATCCACTTATAAATGTTACTAACTGACCGGTTGTTTGGCTGAATTGGTGGTCAACAGGTGGTATGAGTGCTGAGTGCTTTAATAAGTTATTGACTGGGTTATAATTAGTTACATATAATAGTTTCTATGACAAATTTCTGTATTGTTAAACAATCACTTTTTCTTATTAAATATTTGTATACATATTTTTTGATTTCAGGACGTGGCAATTCACAGTCTTAATAATATTTAATGAGGAAAAAGTTTTTGTCTTAAAAATCGAACACCATCTAAATAATTTTTAAAGGAAATCTTCTAAAATAATAGTATTTATTTAGAAACTTATTTTAATAGTAAAAAAATAATATTGAAAAACAATAATGGCCATCATTTTTTATAACCAGTAACATGATTGTCTTATCCAGTTTTACCGGGATGATTATGATTTTGATTTCGATTCCTGAATACGAATTCGTTTTTCAATATTATGAATTTGGAAAGGTAACAACTAATTGGCAGATCGTAGTGTCGTTTATGATATTTTTGAGGACGATGAGATTTCCAAATAAAAAGTGCAAAATTCAAAAAGGTAATAGATAATATTTCTGCTAAACTAGACGAAATCTTAAATGATTACATACAGGAGATACACATGTAGTTCCTAAAGACAGCTTATTAATTTTCTTGCTAAAAATTTATTTAACATAATTTATATTTTTACTCATGGAAAATGTTTCTACTTGGTCAAATAAACAAAATATTGGAAATTCAAAACGGCGAACTTAATATAGATCAATAAGTTCAATTCGTTTTTTCAAATTCATAAGTAATTTTAGTAATGTCTAAGTAAACGAAATCATTATATAGCATTTTTAACACTAATATATATATTTTTTTTAATAAATAGACATGTTTCGTTATGTGTACTAAAATGACGAAATGGTGGCCATCATATTACTATTACAACTTTTATCATATACTATGAAATTATTCAAATAAAATATTAATCTGTTCTAATTACATAATAACATAATTTTACAAAAAAAAAAAAAAAAAAAAAGGTATTAATATTTAAATAACGTTTGAAGGGGGTAATTTTGGTAAAACTGCTATAACTTTCAATAATTCAAATAACTCAAGAAAAATATAATGTTTTGTCTTTGATCTCTTATTGCTAAGAAATAATAATAATTTAATAATAAAAGTTCACTTGTCACATTGAGGGCTAATGTCAAAAGAATGTTTTAAGGAATTGAATTCCCCACAGTTTTCTTTTTATATTTTCTAAAAATCATTAGAAGTATTGTCAGTTTTTAGTCAATTTCATTGTATAATTTTTAATAATTTAAAAGTAAAGAAATTTAGATTTCAAATTATTGATTTAAGTAGATTGTTCAATTTCTACTCTCTAGTTTCTGGTTGTTTTATAAAACAAAAAATTATTTTAAATTTGTAGTAACCTATTTGTCCTGAAACATAAGAAAAAACTTCTTGTAATATAAATTGTATTTGCCTCATTCAATTACTTCATTTGTAAAACCCCTAGTGTAAGTTAATTTTTATAAGATGTTTATTTATTTCAAACTTTTTGCGACGAAAATAAGGCATATATCTTTCTATGCGTACTTTTTGCATATTGACCCCGTTTACAAACATTTCTGCATTAAGATGAAAAAAAAAGAAAAATATTTTACACAAAACATACAATATCCAACTATAACATTTTGAAATTTTAAATTAACATTGCAAAATAAATAAATAAAGCTGCGGATTAGTAATATTGATTTTATATATTAATTATACGCCTATAAAATGAATGAACAAATTTTTGCAGACTACAAATCGTTGTAAAAATATTTTTAAAGGGTTGTTAGCACTTTTAACTCGTACACATTATAAAAATAGTATCCTTTCAAAAATAAACAAAATAAATTTACATTTTTTAAATAAAAATTTTGACAAAGTAATTTCTTTTCTAATTTTATTATTAGTGACAAAAATGAGCCAAACATTAAATATTGTTAAGCAATTACTAGAATTGGGGTTGCAGTTGAAATATGTCTAATCTTATTAACTACATATTATATCCAAGAATATAACTTCCATAAATTGTTTAAAACTTTTATGAAATTTATGTGTAATATCAGTGAATGAGAATTTATGTAATTTTTAATGTATAAACTGAGTAGTTAAAATTACTCAAGTTTTAGACATCATTTATACCCTTAGTATATATATAATTATTAAATCTTTAAAATTATTTTAAACTCACTTTTTATAAGAAATGTCAAAGTAACTTAATCTATTATTTAATGCAGTAAAAAAGTTGTTTACTCATTTTGACATTAAATATTGTAAGTTATATATGTAATTCGATAAATTAATATCAGTCACATTTAAAAGCCAAAAAAAAATTGAGAAATTGCAATCTTACATACACACTAATTTATAAATTTTAAAATTGAGACAAACTTAACGAAAGACCTTCAATATGAACCGGATATACCATTAAGAACAAACCGCAACTTAAATTAAAACTATAACAACAAAAAATCTAATGAATGGCTAAATACAAAATCTTTGACAATAAAATTGCGTGCATTCACTACATTAAACAATTTAGGCCTAGTTTATTATACAACAAATACCAACATTACCATCACAACAACCACTAACATCACAACTAACTATAACATTTTCAAATCTTGGATTAAATGTACTTCATTACAAGCGATTCTTGATTTTTTATTGAAAACCCCTTTCTAATAGACACAATCAAGTATTTTTATGTTATTTCTATTGTTGGTGGTTCGTGGTATTACATTTGAGTACAACAACATAAAAATTATCAATTTAAACTGACGAATACATAAAGTGCATATGTACACACAAGGGTAGGTGGTTGGTTAAGAACTTAAAATTATTTTTGAAATATTTATTACATATTAATTATATTTAATTTTACATAAAACGACTAAAAATTTTAAGGAATAAAATAAAAAGTATTCTACTATTGAATACAAATTTTAAATTCACTTGTCAATTTTACTACGTTTCTATTGCTAAATAAACATTCTCGAAAGAACATTTTTATAATACAAAAAACAACTAATAAAATTACAATTTTTAAGTTCATGTACAGTCAAATGTGCGTTCAGTGACTATACGAGTATTTTTCTATGTTTGCCGCCAATTTGAAGGTAAACAAAAAGTCATTACCATGATATTATATATACAAATGCATCTAACTTGCATGCCAACACACACAAATGCTTATGGTACAGTGAAACTGTCATGAAAGTGCGTTGATATGAGTATGCGGTTACAATAAAAAAAATGCTGTTATGCACTGTACTCTTTTGCATCTCTCCACCAAAGTTCATTTGCAAAAAAATAAATACAAGTTTTATTCAATTTAGATTATTTTTTATACCCATTCCGTCTGTCATTCTGTTTGTAACATGTTAAAATATTCATCCATGACCCCAACAAGTATATACATATATTCTGGGTTCGGGTAAGATTCTAAGACGATATAGCGATGACCGTCTGTCTGTTGAAAGCACGATAGAAATCATCCGAGATGAGCTGGGAGGACACAAATGTTTCCCTTATGTAAGGTTTGTTTGGTTAAATTCTAAACTGATTGTTAGACTAGAAAGAATATTGAAAAATGGACCCACAATAATCCGTGATTTTGATGTATTTTGTGATGTATCAAATATGAAATAAGTGGATATAAACGATAAAATTTTCGATATATCGTTAGTTAGTACTTGTACACTTTTCTGTTCGTTTATTAAAATCTGTCATTTTTAACATCTGTCATTTGGTAAATAATATATAAGAAATATGTAACGGAAAAACATACAATGGTAAAATTTTATATATGCTATTATAAAGTGATGTTAGACGCTATAAATGTATGTCTTTTCTCTTCCAATATTTGGTCAAAAATCCGTGATTATGATGTATTTTGTCACAAATATGAAATGAATGGATGTAAACTATGAAATTTCGGATGCATCGTTAATTAGTAGGAAGAAACTTGGACAAAATATATATGAAATATACTTTAATATATCTTGATGGTGGGTATTATAGATTCGGCCAAGCCGAATATAATATTTTTACTAGTTTTCATTTGGTTTTTTTTATATTTCTAATGTTTATTTTTGTTTGTGTTGTTTTCGTAATAATTTTGAAGACTTTTTCGAGACAACAGTATTCTATTTAAGTTGGATAAATAATTTAAAAGTACTAAGAATTTTGACCTCAATGCATTTAATTAAGTTTAATTAAAGTGGTTATCTAATTCATCTGTACTGTAAGTGGATGCAAAGTTTTTTTAAACACGGCAGAATATAACACAGTTTGTAGTGGAGCGAAAATGTTAGGGAATATATTTATATACTGTTGTATACAGTCGAAGAATAATCCATATTTTAATCATGTCTAATTATATTCGAAGTTTAGATCAAAACAATAGCGAACTTTTCACCTAACATTACAAAATAATTTATTTATATATTTATTATAACGTTTCTAAACAAAGAACTTTAACTCAAATACTACATTGAATGGCACTACATTATATCTTAAATTTTACATCAGATGATGATTGCAAAAAGAAATTTGGAAACAAATTGGTTTGCGTAAAGTCCACCTTTAATATAAGGCAAAGTTTATCTAACTCTTATATATTAACATCCGATTTTATACAATTGCAAAAATGTGCTCATTCCGCGCATTTTAATATTTCATTGCATTTAACCCGTTTTGATATGGTTATACACGGTTCGTCCAAGTCGAACATTACACTCTTTCTTACTTTAAGTTCGTTACTCGTATTATTGCTTTAGAGCTTCTGTTTGCCAAATACTTGCTGGTGATAGTGTTCAAACATTTGATTTTATTTAGTTATGTATAGATTTTTTTTATTTGTTAGTTAGTTAGTAAATAAGTTTGTCTATATATTTTCTATGTATTTGTACTTCCACTGTCTAGTCGTGTGTCTGTATATCTATGATTTATGCATTTATTGTTGTTGCTATTGTTGTCGTTGTTGCTGTATATACATGCCCACTTGACTAATATATCGAAAATTACGAACATTCACCAAAACAAAACAATTTTCGAAGAAATTCTGTACGAAATGAAGTATACGAAATATATACGATTATTCAAATAAAAGGTATGTTCACAAATGCGATAAATTTGTGGAGTTCTTTGAACAGAATAATTTTTAGGTTTGTTCAAGCCAAATAAATCAAGTTTGTTAAAGAACAGGAATCTATTCTGAATATAATTGAAATCTGTTTTATGTTATCTATTTATTATGTAATTAAAAAAGTTGATTGCAATTTTTTTTGGAAAATAATAATTTTTCCAAAAGATATCTATTTATTTTTTGAATGTTTAATTAGAAAAATCATTGAATAAAATTTTAATTGGATATCGTTTTCGAATAGTCTGGTCATGTGGGTACATACATATACAAGTAGTGTTAGTAAATGTTTGTATTTTCATTTTGTTGCATCGAGAGTTTTTGAGCTGCCATAAATTTGTATTTAATAATCAAAACGCACTTTAAATTATGCGGTACACCTTGACATCAATTAAATGTTTTTTTTTTTTTTTTTTTTAAATACAAAACACTATTAATGCCTTTGTGTTTTTCAGTAGTCGTTTGTTTACCATAAAAACCAGCGTCAGTTTCTGATAGGATTGAAGATACTTAACTTTTATTCTAACTGATACTTACACAGAAAAAAACAAGTTAGAACACTACATTCGGCTGTTCCGAATCTTATATACCCTTCACCTGAGTTGGATAATGTGTATTTCGTGCGCCGCTACACACTTCTTCAGCATACGCTGTAACTATGGCTTTTTTGACAAAAAAAAATACTATAAAATCAGGAAAATTTACAGTGATTTACAGTGAATTTACAATATTAAGCTTCTTTTTTTTTTTGCAAATCCAAAACAAAGATTTAGGCGGAAATGCTGTGGCTCCTTGTGTGTCTTTTATTATTTAAATAAAAACAAATTTTATTAAGAAAGAAGTATGCAATGAAAAAACTCCGTTCCAGATAGTCATATCCGATAACATTTTCCTTAAACAATGAAGGGTTTATCTTTTACAGTGACTTCGGAAATGTATTTTACAAAACTATTAAAATTAAATAGAAAATGAATACCAGAAACTTCCTAGCGTCAGTTATAAAATTATTTCGATTTGTTACCACAGATGTGAATTTTGAAAAACAACGCTTTCAAATTGTAAACATAAATGTACGAAATTACTGTCACCAAATGTGGTAATTTTATGCACGAATGTGAGTAAGGATTCTAAACACATATTTCAGTAATTATTCACAACATAGATACATTTTTTTACAGAAGTACTACTAGGTTGGGGTTATTTATGAAATTATATGTTATGGCAATGTAAGAACTTTCTATTTGAAATTTAACAGTTTCTATTCTTCAACTTATTTTCAATGTTTTTAATGCAAATAATTTTAAGTTATATCAAAGCAGAAATATTTAATAAAGTAATGAAATTAAAGTTCTGAAGTAAATTTAAGTTTGTATCAAGTTAATAAAAAATGCTCAGAAAATTATCTTAAATAAACTTATATGACTCAGGAAGACAGTAATGCAAACGACTACGGCATTCGGAGATGGTCATACGACCACCTCATTCGGAGGAATTCGTGTTCTGTTCCTCATATAACCAACACGTACTTTTGATAAACTTTTACCAATATATCCTTCAGATTCTGAATTTCTTCGAATTCTATTTTTTTTCTTTTGGAAGGTCATTTGTAGAAGAAAGAAGTTACACATACTAAATTTCATTCAATTGCACACACGTTCAAACAAGTTACGTGTTCAAAACTCATTAATATTTGTGTATGAGCTAGTTAAAAAAATGGACCGATCAAGACCATTTTTTACAAGTTTAATTCTTATAACGAAGTAATAATATGTACCAAATATCATCGAAATATATTTAAAATTACGACCTTACCCACATTTTTTATTATCGTTATGTATTTTACCACCCTCCAAAATGGTGGTAAAACACATAATTTATATGGGGACTAGGTGAAAAATTAAGTTGATTAAAATGAAACTTGGCGCATGGGTAAAGATGCTGAAAGGAGTTACACTTGTTAAATTTAATTAAATTACATACTTATTAGGCGAGTTATGTGTTCAAACCCTCTAGGGGTCTAGGTGAAATAATGGACCGATCATGGCAAAATTCTACAGGCTATTCCCAAAATATTTATTTGAGCCAAATTCTAAGACTATAGTTCAAAATTGCGACCTGTAGAGCTTTACATGGACAGTGATTATGAGTAGAACGGTATTCTTAAAGGTGGGTGTTAGAATATGTTTCCCCTATGTTAGAAAAATCCTCACAAACGCATTATACTCTCTCCAACTATGGTTGTGCATGGTATAATAAGAAATCAAGTTGCAAACATGCGTTAAGTTTTAAGTATTGCCCTGAATATAATATAGATAACCGTTATTAATGTTCTGCTAATAATTTTACATATAATTTGAACGGACCAAAATTAAAAAAAAAAAATAATAATTTCTTAAAGTTTTTTTAAAATAAATTTATGTTACTATAAATAAGAAATCCCTTATATAAGCATACACTTGCCCTGAGGAAATCATTTTTAAACATCTTCCTAAGAAAACATTCCAACCTTATCTTTAAAGTTAAATAAAGGGCAAGTATTTTTTACATGTACATAATCAGCTCAATGGTTTAGATGTACATTAAACCAAATCCCTCACCAACTTTATGGAAATGTCATAAAACTACGTTCAAACCAAATGTCTGAAGAAACAATAAAGAAATTAAAACTTCTTCATCTAACAGTTGCTATGATGTGACTAGTTTAAATGCAAGCAAATACTTTGAGAATAAACCATAACCAGAGAGAGTTGCAATATACCAAACTGGAGAGCAAATCATTCTCGTCTAATTATTAAATGAAAAAATTTACTCACCAACATATGCGAAAATTTTAGAGAAAAAAAAATATGAAAGCGTTTAGATATACGGATGTTACTAAAATTTGCACGCTCACAAATGCATTTAGATAAATTTAGTTGAAATAAAATCAAGAGGTAGTGAGTTGAAAGTTAGTAAGTGATTGAACAAACGATAGTGAGAGTGCAACTACATTTACAAAGAATTTATATGTACGAATATAAGAAAATAATAAATGTAGAACATTCAAAAACAAAATAAAACAGAACCATAAAAGCAAGAGCATACAAAATTCTCCAATCAACTCACCAATACTATTAGAGAATGAGAAGGCCTACACACATAGATAATGTGTTCGTGTGGTATGCAGCCTTGAATTAGTTCGGTGCACTCGCGTGACGATACCCTTATATACATATATATTACGATTGATAGATACACATGCATCCGTACATACATATGCATATTCAAGTATGTACGTTTATAATATAACATACAAAAACATATGTATGTATGTACATATATACAATTATACAATTATTTATACTAGTAGTTTAACAACGCAACCAGCAAAAAAACAAACCGTCACACCGTCAAATCTTTGTTTAACCGTATTTAAATACGAATATGAAATAAATTTTCTTTAGGTATGGCACCTCTTAAGTCCCCTTTCCACCACAAAATAGAATATCAATCTTTCTCCTCTAACCCTTCGTTTTTTTTCAATTAGTATGCAGTTGTCTGTTAGTCTTTTTGTCATTAACAGTTTTCATTCTTTGAGCGCGTAACTAAACGACGAAGACGGTTTATGAAATTTAAACAATGACAACGGCAACAACAACAATATAATATTATTGCATTTAGTATCATAACAACAGTGACTTTACGTTGAAAAGTCATTTCGTCACTTTTACATTATATCAAGCGCTAAAGTGCCAAAGAGCCAGTTGAATTATAAAATATATTAATAATAATTAATATGCAATTGTTGTTGTTGTTTTGCTAAATTTTCTTTTCTTTTTTATTGTCATTAAAAATGAGAAACAAATTGGAGGAGAATATTATTGTATTTATTGTTGCCGTTTTTAATTTTGCACAACAACATCATCTTCAGCTTCTGAATTATTTCCCGTTGAGTAAATACATACATTTATTGAACTTAAATTAATGTTTTTTTAAATAAAATTATTATTATTATTATTATTATTAT
>JACGTJ010008724.1:0-14737 GCA_014858695.1 Chrysomya rufifacies | reverse complement strand
ATATATATATTTTTTTTTTTGGTTCTGACCAAATTTATGAAATTGTTAAGTAACTTCTTTGTGGAACGAATTATATAAACGAACAAACAGAAACAACATTTTATGTGGACAAAATATCATTAAATAAACGTTCTAACTTTATTTATGAAGATTACAGTGAATTTGCCAAATTTTCCTGAAAAAAATCTTTCTTTATCCAAGTTCTGCAACTACTCATGGTACATCTTTCAAAAAACCACCATGCTACTTAATATCCAATTACTAATGGCCATGTATAAGAATATTGCTACTACCAAGTACTTAAATAATTAAATTTTTTTTTGGTTTGGATTGAAGATAAACTTTAACCAGATAAATAAACAAGAATTTTTGTAATTCGAATTCACATATACATATTTCATATTTTTATGGTACTAATTAAATTTTTATTTAATTTTTTTAATTGCATGCCGTTAATAATTTAGTTGTTAATAATTTCTGTAGTATGTATAAAAAATTTTATTGAATTATTTTATTTTTTTTTATATATAATTTCAGCAGACTTAACAGCGCTGCAATGGGTGCACCATGGCGCCACAGTATGACACGTGATTTAGGCAGTGACATGGATTCCATGTTTTCTCGTACTGGTGCAACACTGCCAAGAGGTGAATATCACAGATTAAAGAGTAAATTTCTAGATCATTAAAATACAACCAATGTTATTTAAAATTATTATTATTATTAAATGATGTTCGTTAGTTTTTTTTTTTATTAATTTTTATTCTCTTTTGAAATGTTACAAAGAAAAGTTTAAAGAAAGAGAATGAAAAGACAAATTATTAGAACTTTCAATAGCCGGCTTAACATCCATATTTGTATTTTTTTTCTTAAATGTAAAGATTATTAAAAATTGTGCATCTCATTTAGGGATGGTGTAAACAATTGTCAATTGACAAAATATGACATTCAAATTGATATAAACATATATGATATTTATGTTTTATAAAATCTAAATACTATAATTTTTCTATTGGTAATTTTTCTTGCTTTTAAAGAGCAGAAATCGTATAAAATAAATTGACACTTAAATCTTTATTAAGTGAAGTAAAAAACTCTACATTCACCCTTTATTAAGTTTTTAGTAACGTGTTGGTAGGAATGAAAAAAAAGTTAAGTGATTATTTATAACGTTAGCAAATAATTTTTTCTAAAACAAATTTATAATTTATATATACAAAAAAAAAGTAATAAGAAAAATGTCAAGCTGGAAAACATAAAAAGAAATTAAACATAATGTAACATATAGAACTTACTTTCGCCACAACGTATCATTGTTAGTTTAATTCACTTTTCACAAGCCATAATTTTCGAAAATAAAACATATACCTTTTGTAGCCAAGAAAAAAATTTTTAACATTTAATATAAATCTTCAAATATGTAGTAAATTCGAGTTCATGTTTTGAGTTTTCTAGAAATATTAAACATAAATTTTTTTAATTAATACTTAAAACTTTAACATAAGGGGTGTTTGTAGACCTTTTTCTTAATAGTATATCAAAAATGTTCCAATAGCTATCCAAATATCGGGTTTTAATCCGAAAATAATACCAAAGAACCAAGTGTTTATGACTAAATCGTAAATATCTGGTACATATTTTTCTGAAAGTTTCCGGATTGTATTAGATTTTATTTTAAAATTTAATTTCTGAAAATTCCATTACCTTTCCAAAATTTTTGAGCCTGGTTAATAAATAAGATTTTTATTATTATTATTTTTAAATATTTAAAGTTCTATTATTTGTCTTTAACATTAGTAATGGCTGTATTGTATAACAAAGTGATTTACAATTTTCACGTGATGAAATAAACAGCTTTTTTTAATCTCTAACATCCATATTTTTGTTATCAGCTATCGTACTTATAAGGAAATAAGTTATTACAAATGCAATAAAATATTCGATTTAATACGACGAGTGCATACTTGCTGAAAATGTTCGTATTCAAAGTTTTTTTGTACATTTTAAATGTTATAATAAAAATATCCAGTACTTTACATTAGCTATTTATATTTAACAGAAATTGTGTATTGGGACAACTTGGTCAATATAACTAAACTATAGTCAATTATCATTTGATGGACTCATTTAAATTATTCTTTGTTCTTTGTCTTATAAAACATTTACATTATTAAATTTGTAACTTTATACTAACCTTAACCACTATAAGTACGCACATTGTAATGTATTCTATGCCACAAAACATCAATAATGTAATGTAATGTTAAATAAATTAAACGAAAGAGCTAACTTAGCTCTTGGCTTTGCGCCATTTTAGAAATATTGATCACATAAAAATATTTTGTGTACGAATTAATAGTGGTTAGGGCGTTATATAATATTCATATGAATTTAAAATAGTTTAGAAGTATTAGGCATTTTTTATTATAATGATATTTTTACATTTTTAATATTTGGAATATCATGTGAAATTACATTAAAATTTCTTTAGAAATTTTATAAAAAGCAACATTTACTTGGGACCGACAAATGTTTATAGAGAAAAAAATCTAAAAATCTCTTTGGTTATTAAAAACGTGCTTAATAAATTAATTTAAATTTTCATTTTTATTTTTGAGTTTTTAACTTTAAAATGACTTTAAATTGGCTAAATACAAGTGTAAGATATAATTGCAGCAATACTCTGTTGAAAGTGTGACGAATTTGGGAGATATTTTTTAAAGGACAATTCATAACGGTTGATATGGAAAAATGAATAAATTATACCATCTATATTTTTATATATGCTAATTGACTATATTTTGATTATAAAATTTAGGTTGACCAATAACTAGTTATTAATTATTTATAATTTTCTTTCTTAATTCATCAATTTGCAGTGTATTTTATATACACACATTACGGAGTCCCAAGAAATTTTAATTACGATTTTTAAATAAATATCTAAATATTTATTTATTTATTTATTGTTTTAACAAAGCATTCATTTTTTTAGCAACGATTGTAATCTGGGATTTAGTGAAATAGAAATTTCGTAGACTTGTGATTATTAATTGTTGGGTAGATTTACGTTTAAGATATTTTGACTATTTTTTCAAAACTGCTGCTCTAAGATCATACGTTTTACGACATTTTATAGTCGGGAATAGTCTGCACATAAAAATTAATAATATTTCAAGAAAATGGTTGTTTTTCTTTAAAATATATAGAGTTTTAAATCGTTATTTATAAATTCTAGATTATTTTAATATAATATAATTTTTGAAATTTTAATAAATATGAAATTGTAAAATTTTTTAAATCCAAAAAAAATTATGTTTTATTTATTTGTATTATCATGTATAAAAAGTGAACAACTAAAGGAAATGTAAATGTAAATAGAAATTTGTACATGGCAATCAATCATCCACAACCATTTCACGCGTTTCGTGCTCCGTACCTAGCAATAATAGCCCCGCTAACTTAAATTTGTTTTTTTTTTTTTTTTTTTCTTAATTATAACACACTATAAAACTAATTTACGTAGGGTGCAACAAAATTTTTCGAATTTTGAACTTAGTCGTACCTCGATTGAGTTATTTGTTATTTAAGGTATCAAGGATATGGGTTGTTGCAACAACACCATGTCCCATTGGTGTTGTATTTAATATAAATTATCAGACTTTATTTGTCTCTATTTACTAAGAAAAGCAAGAAAATCTTAATATATACATATATTGATATAAACCCATATTGCTAAAGAGACAAAATCGAAATATGCATGCCTGTCCGTCAGTCGGTATGTCGTTTATAAGAGCTCTTCATTCATAATCGTGTATATAAAATTATTTCTTAAGTACTTTGGTTTCTGAAATTTTTCAAATCGGCTAATAAATAGTCCATTTTGTTTCGCTAATGAAAACCACACAAACAAACCACATTACCCTAAATCTTTGTTTTCTTTTAGATTCTTAATAAAAGTTTCTTTTGTTTAGCTAGTAAAAGCCACACGAACAGACACAACACCCACCCTTAAAGTTTTGTTTAAAGATTTGCGATGTCGTTTCTGCCTGTAAAAAATACAAAATATGTAATAGCCAACTAAAAGTGAAAAGTATCTACTTGTTTAGTTTAATTTCAACCGAATTCGCTTAAATATAAGCCTGTATTGTTGAGAGATAATACAAAACATGCTCCAGTTTGATTAAATGTCAATAAATGAATAGAAGGACATACATCCTTTAGCTGCTATAAAAACAAATTTTTATTTATTAATTTTGGTTAAATTAAACATACTATACACTTGTTAACTAGAACTAACAATTCCATTGGGAGTTACAGTCAAAAGTCGACATATTTTGTTGCACTCTATTGCATATATAATTTATTTTTAATTTTCCATTCTACATGCTACTACAACACATTACTACTATTTACTTACTTAATTTTTTTAATATTACAATTTGTTGTTTATGTTGGCGTTAAAGTTTGTCGTATCAATTTAATTGAAACTAAAAATATTTTGATTTCATTGTTTACTTTTTTTTCAATGATATAAAACTATTAATTTTTAAAATTTAAACTAATACTAATCCTTATGGCCCAAATAATGTATATACATATAAATAATTGTATTGATCAGATGTTCATATTTTTTATTCAATTTTTTTTTTTTGGATGAAAACGCTTTTTTTTTTGCAATATGATATTAAATATTTTTGATTAAAAATCTGATTAACACAATTTCTTTCACTTGACTAACACCAAAAAACAAAAACAAATTTCTAAGTTCTGGGCTTTTTTTTTAAAGAAAGAAAATATATAAATATATTTATTTAATAAGTTTCAAAAAATAAAGGTATCAATTTATATAAATTGTAATGTTTTAATGGTAATGAAATTTTGATTGCTATTGCATTTTTTATAATTTTTATGTTATTATATGTAATGTATATATGTTTGTACACATATATTTGTGTACATTACATACTTACATACAAAGTATTTTCAAAAAAGTATAATAAATTAAAAAAAAAATAATATATATATACAATATATAATAAAAAATGTCCAAAACTTTGAATACGATGCAAGCAAATTTAAATAATAATAATAATAATAATAATGCTACTTATTAACAAAATATAATTTAATTTAAATAAAAACCAATAGAATTAAATGGTTAATAAATATATGTACATATATGTAAATGTATACATAATTATACATTAAATAAATATGTATGTATATATAGTGAAATGTATCAATGTCGTATTAAAACGAACATCAGTCATATAACTCCAAAAGCTAGAGCTGCTTATAATTGTCTGTGTAACATTGTTTTTATTAGTTCTTATAGTCTTTTGTTCAAAATAATTTTATTGTTTATGCTTTTTACAGCCAATTTATTTATGGTTCCTTCAAAAACGCATGTCCCTAATAGCTTACGAAGTTCCTCCTCTACTTGTTGCAATACTACTGCTACTTCCAATACTACCACAACAACGACAACTAAACCCATAAATAATCTTCAAACCACAAATTCAAATAAATCAAAATTATTGAATTAAAATTTTTTAATTATTTATTTGTGCTATATAATTAAAACTGCTTTTATTTACATTACCTAGACAAACAAAAATTATGTAACAATATTACTAACGATAAAATTTAAAAAGTTTATCTAATATAAATATTTAGTTATGTATTTGAGATAGTAACTGAATCGAAAGTTAACAACGTAATTACAAGGAAATAAAATAGTTAATAAAAAAATGTTGCTTCCACTTCGACATGCAACACACATTCCATACATTTTTTTCTCGATGGTAAAAGCAGCTGAGTTGTCAGATTTTGAACATTTTCCACCATATTTTTCAGAATAGGGTTATGATAAAATGTCTCATAGAAAAATCTTCAAAAATTTTAATTAAATAAATAAAAAAAATCTACGAAACATATCCAAAAATGTCCAATAGCATTAGACTAGACAAAACTGAAGTAAAAGATGAATCGAGTGTAAGTCAGAGTAATAGACTAATTCAATTCCCCCTTTAACACAAACTTGTCGAGAAATTTTCTTTGGGCAAGTTTGGACAAGTAAAAGATGTTCAGCTATTGTTTGTTTACCTAAACAAATGATGAATTTTGAGAATTTGAAATTCAATTTTACACAATAAGTTAATCAAATTTAAAATATTCGTTGCTTGTTTTATAAAATAATATTTGGATTTGATTCAGCAATGGTTTATATTAAAATTTGGGGTTTTGTTAACGGAAGTCGGCGATGCATTGAGTAAAACATATCTAGAATGATAAATATTTTTATAGACTTATCATATTAAATAGCAATGATACTAATAAGTTTTATCCGTTATTCAAGCATACTATAACTGATTTAGCAATTATCGTAGATTACGGAGGCTTATTACCCATTAATAGTAGTCACTGAATGAAACGTTGTTTAAAAATGGAATGAATATATAGAGATAGGTTTATACTAAATGGAAAATACCACTCACTTTTATTAATTTTTTATTTCATTTAAAAAAACACATATTAAGTTTTTTTCTTTCAATTTTCAATATAACTCTGTATTTACATTAACCAGTATTCTCTTCTCATTAAAAAAAAAAATAATAATAATTTTAACTAATTAAAATAAAATTAATTAACATTTCTAAAAATTTGCGATACTAGCATAAAACGTTTTTTAATGTGCCATTAAAAAGTGTTTATCATAAATTAAAAAAAAAAAAAAAAAAAAAATAAATAAATAAAATATAGATAAATCATTAAATTTATATTTTTTATGACTTTTTGACCAATATTCTAATATTTAGTTATATTTGTATGTTTGTATTCATATTACAAGTATTAAACACGAAATTGTTAAAATTATTTGTTCTAATTTATTATTTATTCGCATTTTTATTGATAATTCATATAACATTCAATAATTATTTTTATATTAAAATCATTAAATTATTATTTTTATTATTATATTTATTATCAAATTCACTAATACTTTAACAAAAAAAAAAAAAAAAAAAAAAAAAATATTTGTTATGTTGTCTTCCAAAATAAAAAAAAAATATAAATAAAGAATACGAATAGTTTTTTTTTATTGTTGTTTGCATGAGTTATTAAAAAATGTTACTTTCTGTTTTGCTAATAATGTTTGCTACTTTTAAATATAAAATTCATCGGCGATTGGCTTTGCAACATTCGGAGAGATGATCTAAAATATGTCTTTCGAATTGTTTACAATTTATTTAGTTGTTCAATGGTCATAATGTTTATATTACGGTAAGTAGTTTTAAATATTCATATTATAAGTTCAGTAATTCTAGCCAATTAAAACGAAACATTTATTCAGCATAACTGTAAGTTAATGTGTTATTGTTAACGGTGCTTAGTTTAGTTTTGGACTCAAAACCACTATCTAATTTTATGCGTGCCACAGTAGTCGAAGTTATATAATTTCACTTTCATAGAATGTATATTTTAAATAGTTTATTTGTTAGTTTTTGATTGTGTTTTTTTATATATACAAAAGAGGTGACGTTATGGTGCATTTGGCACCAATTTTAATAGGTTTCGTCATTGTTCGGGCCAAACTTTATCAAGACATATTTGAGCATTTTACGATGGATATTTGTATGGGATTTTGTGCCAATTTTGATTGAAAGTTATATATTTAAGTGAGCTAAGTGCTTAAACCATCAATCCCTAGATAAATTTTAATGGTGTCTAGTTTATATAATGGACCGTTCATTAACGTTCATTTTCTACAGACTTAGTTCTAATGTCGAAATAGAAATTTCATTAAATATATTTATTATTTAATGAAATCTTTTTTATATCTGGCTAAATAACATATTGGGTTTTTGATTGTTCAATAAACGATGGAATATATAAGTAAGTATATACACATGTAAACAAATTGGAAAATTTTATCTATAAATATTGTAGTCCTATATGCTGGGAAGCCTTAATTTCATTCGAATTATTCATTTGTTCATAAACTCAGAATTCATACAAAGGTATAGTTTCTCAATAGTCAATATATTGTTAAAGTTTGTATTGAAATTAAGCTAAATTATTTACTGATGTCCATTTGATATTTGAGATTTATATTGTTATGAATGAAAACCATTATCTTACTTCTAGGTAATAAGACACCACAAAACAACTCTAACCTAAAGGCCACTGGAATCACGCGCGAAGAGATGGAAGAACCCCTTGATTTGGCCGATTTGGATTTATCTCGGTTGCGTTTAAGTAAAAAAGATCTTGAAACGTTATCTAATATTGCACCAGGTCTTCCAAAGTGTTTCCAAGAGCAACTGTTAGCAAAACTACCACCAACACAAGCTAGAAAATTGTCGCGTACTTTAAGTGTTCAAACCAATAAAAATTGTGGCTCGGTTGAAGTATATAAACGCAGTCAAAGTAATGGAAGGGGTGAAGACAAAACATTAGATCAAAAAGTGGAGTCTTCGAAAACAACAACAAATGAAGAAAATTGCACTGATGTAGGAAAAGAAAGTTCAAAGAATAGCTCATTGCCTTCCACTCAAAAAAATCACAACCGAAGCAAAAGTAATGACGAAAGTTCTAAAGATTTTGGTTCGTTATGTAATAGTGATGTAAATGATAAATATAAATATTATTCACCATACGTGAACAAAGTAACTAAGGAGCCCTGTTCAAAGAGTATGCCAACGAAGGATTACCCATCGGAATCTGTATCTTCTGGAGCAAATCTAGGGCGACCCCCTGCTCCACCTGTCCCAACAGCTGATGTTGGGGTCAGACGTCCAATACAACGGCGAATATCTCGACTGATACGGCCTGATTACTTCGAAGGGCCACTTGAAGAACTAACTGGCGATTTAAATGCAATACCAAAGACTGTAGAGAGTGATATAGTTGTTAATGACGCTTCTTTAAAAACAAAGAGTTCCCGACACACAAGAAATAGAAGTGTTGAAATTCTTTCGGAATCTACTAACAGTACAAAGAATTCAGATACTTTAAGACACAATCGCAGAAGTCTTTCACGATCAAGGGACTTGGACGAAAAATGTAAAATTGACAAAAATCAATTAGCTGATAAAATATTACAAGAACTCCAAATCCTATCGTCAATACGATCACAAGACGTTGAAATTAGTGATAAGAATATTGTCAATAATACCGATATTAATAATGAGCAATCAGTATCTATAAAGAAAATTAAAAAAGTCAAGACCAAGGAAAAATCAACTGAATCATCTACCGATGCTGACACAAAGAATAAAACTACTGTAATAAAAAAGGTAAAGAAGATTGTTAAGAAGTCCGGATCACTATCTACACCAGTAGCGAATGAGATACCCAAAGAATTTCCTGAAGATAATCGTAATGATGAAAAGGGCACAACATCTTCTGACATCCCATCTCCTAAAAAAGTGTCTAAACTTAAACGTCCAAAATCGTATCCAATGAAGGAATCTATTTCTAGCAACAATACTACTGAAATTTTGAATTCGACTTTAACATCAACTTCTAATACATTAGAACCGAGCGGTCTTGTTCCAACAGAACATAACGCCAGTGACTTAAATGCTGCTGAAATAAAAAATACTGTATATGCAGTACCTCGAGAAAGTCGTTTATTGCGACCAAAGAGTTATCCCACATCGAAATTAGTTGGACCCAAAGAAACCAAACACAATGTAAGTAAAAAAATCTGTACGATAGGAGAGACCGTAACAACCAGTGCAACAATTTCCCAACAAAAGGAATCACTTCCATTATCTTCAAAAAGTGAAAAAAATCTACCGATTAGTGAACAAACATCTGAAAGTACAACACCTCAAACTGGGAAAAAAATTGTGAAAATTACCAAGAAAAATAAAATATCTAAACCCAGTAGCTTAAGCACTTTATCTACTATAACACCGAACACAACGTCAAGTAATGGTGATGAGGCTAAAGAATCTAGTCCCGTTTCCAACGTCCAGTCAAAAGAGAAAGTTGTAGATAAAAAGACAAGTAAAGGTTTGCTTTACGCTATCGGACAAAAGTTTGAAAAACTTCGTGCTTCAGCAACAAGCAGTTCATGCGCCAACATACCAACTCACAAAAAATCTTCCATTGAAAAGTCTTCACCAGAAAAGGTCTTAAAAATAATACCAGAAGTAAAGAAAACCAAGTCATTGGGTAGAAGCACGAATATAAATGAAACGAATTTGGGAAAATTAAGTAGTAAAGGTTCAGTTAAAAATGGCTCAGTCGGTATAGACAATAGCAATCCAGATTCTGAGAGTGGGCCTAAACCTGCTAAGAGCGAAAAACGGTCACGTATCGATGCAATGATCCGAAACTTACGAGAAAGATCAGTTCCTCGATCCCAACCAACAATAACCTCAGAATCAAATTATATAAAGCGAGCAGTTAGCGTTGAAGAAATGCCGGGAACTTTTAATAAAAAATCTGTAAATAAAGTTTTGGGCCTATTTAAACGATACGAAAAGGATTCAAATGTCACAGAAACGCAAGTACGCAATGCTCGTTCTACAAGCAATATCGAAAGAGAAATTTCTGACTCATATCCAATTTATCAAAATGCAGAGGCAATCCCTAAACAAAATGACAATACTGACAAAAATGCTGCCAATGTTGATGATAATGTAACTAAAAATTGTAAAGGTTGTACACAATGCCATTGTAACCTAAGAGCTCCTTCAGCCGCAATCGAAATGTGTCTAGATTGTTGTACAAGGGAAGGGACATGTAATTTAAGTTCAAATGAAGGTAATCAAGAAAAACGAAAAGGTTTAGTACTCGATTTGGGAAAATCTGAAAAGAGTATACATCATATTTCGGGGAATCAAAACCACACCCGATCATCATTAAAGTACAGTAATTTCAACGATAATCAAATATATTCTAATATTTCACCATACTCAAAAGCAGTTCAAACATTGCCTAATAACCAGGCAACGGATAACTCTTCCAATAACAATATATCATCAATTATTAAGAAAAGCACCAGTGGCAATAACAATCAATCTTCATTGCATACATCTCAAACTTCTGGTTATAGAACTTCTTCGACACATGAAATGAATTTAAACAATAACTTATTATCTCCCTCGTTTGAAAATATTGGCAATTATTCATCTGATTCTCGCAGTTACCAAGAAGATTGCGCTTCTACATCAACCTTTCTTTCTCCTACTGAAGAGGCTGAACTTTGCTTTGATACATGGTCTGTATGCTCCGAAGATAATTATAGAGGTCAGAGGGCAACTCCTTCACCTACGGTATCACAACTTTCACGAGCTTCGCAAGCTTCATCACCCACTCGACGTGGAGGAGACAGTTCAGAAGGAGGTGAAAGTGTTGTAGATCGTATTAAACGACGTAGTTTCTATTGTAGATTCAATGAGAAGAAACCAAAACGTACAAGTAGCATTGTAGGACCAAATGCAGTAAGAGAATACTATCGCGATCAAAGCTCTGCTTCAAAAACAAGATCTTCGACAAAACTTTCTTCATCTGTAACTGGGGAACGCGAACACTCACCAGATATAACTCAAGAATTCTTCCGCCCTCTTAAATTAAGTCCAATTGGGACAGAACTAAAACCTCCCGTCTACAGATCTTCATTTAACAATAGTCATGACTACGCTCCTTTAAATGGTCGACCACGAAAAAGCCTAAATGATATAAGAACACCTACATCTCCTTCGTGTCTATCTGAACGACGATATGCATCGTTCGCTAATCCAGAAAGTGATTTATCTAACAATTCTTCTCACCATGCTTTCCCATCACGTTACAAAACAAGCACATATGAAGAGGTCCCCAGATTAGGAGCGGGAAATATTTCAAACACTTACTACAATACTTATAATCCAAAACGTCGATTTTCATTTACCACAAATTCGGGCATATCGTCAAGTGGTATTAGTTCTCATTCGAATGCTCCGGCTGAGGGATATGCAACAATGGGAAGAAGACCAATCCGTGCTTATGACCACCGTACTATGTCCCTTTTAGACCCACCTAACAAAAATACATATCGACATGAAGGCACTGCTGCATCGTCATCTATACGTGACTACACAACTAGTCTCTCCAGGTAATTATTGTACTATACTTTTAATAATTTTCCAGTGGGTCAGAATCTTTATTTTTTATTAATAAATTACATGAGATTTGCTTGAATTTATATGAAAACTTAAACTAATTTAAATTCGCTCCAACAATTTCTCTTCCAAACTTAAAATGATAATATGTCAAACATTTTTGTAAATCGAGCAAATTCATCAAGTTATTCTGTCATTCGTCATTGAAGTTATATAATATGTTTTTATTATTTCTTTAGATCCAATTCCCGTTACCGTAAGTCATCAACACCACGCAGTCCTACAAACATTTGATGCACAACTCCACAAAACGGATTTTGTATATTCTGTTACTATGCCCAAGAGCGACGTCGCATATGTACGGCTGGATCATCATCGACATCATCCAAAAGCAGTGTTGGTAAAACACGCAAAAAATCTTTGTGCTCAAATGAAAACAAACAACGTATTCATAGGTCCTAAGAATCTATATTTAAGAACATAATTCAGTTACAGATCTAAGTTCCGGGGAGAAAAATATGGAAAATTGTTGTTTCTATGTGTTATGTTTATGTAAATACCCCCGGGATCCGCTTAAATCTATTTAAATCTAATAAAATGTTTATTAATAAGAAAATTATTACGAATTATTAAAACAGATTATTAGTTATTTGTATAATACTATTATTCGAAATAACATTTTCTATTTTAATCGTAAAACGAACTTTAAATAAATAACATTCAAATAGTTTTAAATATCTACAAAAACGCCAAATATTAAATGATTGTGTTTTTAAGAAAAATGTAAGCGTTTTCAAATATTTCATAAATGTTAAAATGGAAACAATTAAATTTTTTATCATCCAATATACATTTATTCCAACATCAAATTGTTTAATTATATAATTAATTCTAAGAATATTCTCATTTTATTAAACAGTTTTTCATAACAAAATTATTTTTTTCGTAACAAAATTGTTTTTTAAGTGCGATTGTATTGTGGTACAAAAATACTTTTTTGGTCTGTCTCACGAGATTCCTTAGTCAAATCAAATTCACATTTTAATTTAAATTTTCGAATAAAAAAGTAATATGAGTCATTTAAATTAAAAATAATAATAATTGAAAAAGCACAGAATTCCACAATCGGATTTACACTAGTGTTAGAAAATCGATGATAATTGTAATCGAAATCGCACCACTTAATCGTTATCGTATTATTTTCCTAATAGGACCATTTTAAGATCTTTTGATCATAAATTGAGAAAAATGTCCATTTTAGTGTTTTAAAAACTTTGGATCATAAAATGGCATAAACATTTTCTGATTTCACACATGCAATTACGTGTTACGTAACACATTCTGAAGATATAATCATCAGAATCCTTTGTCTGTTTTTCGTCCAACTGAATACGATTATAAACAAATGATTTTAGATGAATGTAGCTGATAAATATTACTTTGTAAAGAAGTAATTATCATAATGTTGATTTTATTAAAATATTTTAAAATTTGATTTGCCTTTGATTTTGGAAAAGAATAACACAAAAATCATGGAAATAATTACTACAGAATTAAAAAATTCGATATTATCAATGAGAGTTAGTATTTTATATATTATAATGCCATTCAAGAAATAAATAAATATTTAGATTATTATAATATTTGAATTATTTCGTCATATTTTACAATGGATCAGATTTCATATTTTACAGTGGATCAGATTTCGTTACATTTGTAATCACTCCGGCAGTTTTGACAAAATATTTTTGTTGGAATTTCTAAAATTTTTCTAATACTTTTACAAGTCTAAAAGTGTTTTTGAAGTTTGGAGTATTTTTCTATTATTTGCAATAATACAATATAACATACATGTGGACATTGCGCACAGGTTAAGCGTAAGTAGATTTCGGTAGAAAGTCATATATTGAAAAATTGCAGCTTGTATTTAATAAAGTTCACAGTCATAGTTTACACATTACACATTATTCAAACATTGAAAAACTTACAAAACGGAAGCAAAATACGAACTTTCGTCGTATTAGAATGATCATAATTTATCGAAGTAAATATTGCAGTATTTGTATCGGCTTTTTAAAAATATTATTTTAAGATTCACTCTTTATATTGATTATATTTAACCAATAGCCAATAGTTAATACCAAAAGCAAACATTTGGGAACAAGAGATTTTCTTGCACCGTCTAACAATTTTTATTTTCCATCACTGATACCTATTTTAAGGTCCACATGTGTACGCATTTTCATTACATTTTATATTTGTAACAAAAAACTATTTTGTGCCGATAGTAATTTTATCACTTATAGCTACATTAAAATGGTAAATTTGAGAAAGGGAGAATAAGGAATGTGTGAACACTATATTATATAAAAGAAGTAAATCAAGAGAATCCAGATTTTAGAGTATAAGCGTATGTTGGTATGAAAAGAAAATTAGGGTTTTATTATTTTCCTTAAACAAAATAACAAGCACTTTTATTTGATTGAAAAGCAAATATTAGTCATAATGTTATGCGGTAGTAATTTATTTAAGGTATTGTATTATCCAAACCAAAAAAAAAATGTTCCTAGTTCTAGCCATTGATAATTATATATATATATATATACATATATATA
>JACGTJ010008721.1:0-17221 GCA_014858695.1 Chrysomya rufifacies | reverse complement strand
AGTTCTAGTTCAGTTCTAGTTCAGTTTTAAAAATTAGAAAGGATTATTTAAATCATACCCTTCACCTAGACTCATCATTAATATATATTTCCGTAAAAGCCTGAATACGTTGCGATCAAGAACATTGTAGTTTAAATTCGAAATTTTAAGTTTAAATTATTTCTTTGAACATCAAAACTTTACCAAACTTTAAACAGAAATTGTCCTCCATTCATTCCCAGAAATAAACAAAAGACAGAACTAAGCCAAAAACAAAATATTAAAGCCCAAAAATCCAAAAAACTTTAAATTACGTCAATACAAACTAAACAAGCCTGCATATATTATTTTTTAACTCTAGAGTATAGGATTGAAGAGAAACCAAAAAATATGATTTGTTTATGAATGAGACAAATATTAAACTTAAATCAAGACAACTTTAAACTATTAGAGACTTTGCAGAGATTTTTAACCATTATCTATCTGTGTATGAGTATGGGTTTTGCATTATTTTGGTAAAACTAAAGCCTAAAAAGAAAACCAAAAAAATATAAGCTGAGACAATAATTGTGATTGAATATACATGCATAGATTCGGTCTGTAGTTTTTAAAGTATTTTAGTATAAAAACTAGCAAATCTGTTGTATACAGCACAGTCAACTAACAGACAACAATCGAAGTGGATCAGAAGTGGTGTGAATACAAATTTTAAGGATATTTATTTTATTTATTACATAAGGATTACAAAAAGAAACAAAAAATAAAAAGTGAGTTTACAAAAAAATAAAAAGTATTTTGAAAGAAAACAGTTTACTGAAAAAAAAATGCAAGTGAAGTTTCAAAACTTGATTAAACCATAAACAAAAAATTGAAACAAAAAACTTAAAAGACCTTGACTGGTTATGAAATCTGAAATGATTGTTGAAAAAAAGTAAAAGAAATTGTGAAAAAAATAAATTGTGGCTTTATTGAAAAAAAGGGGATAAATAAATTTGTTTGTTTAACAAAAAAATGATATTGAAAGTAAAGCATTGAGGAATAATTTATAATAGTTTTCAATTGCATAAGTGTAAAAAATTATTAATTTTTAAAGATTTAAAAGAAACATTAACTTTAAAGGAAATATTTTGTGAAATTTCTACTGATATTTAAGTTTCGAAAGATGTATAAATCATCTATATATGTATTTATAAATGACCTAAATATGTTTATAAAATATTGAGTTTTTTGATTATTAATTAAAATTAATTAAATTATTAATTGACTTTTGTTGTTTTAAGATACAATTTTAATTATCTCACATACTTTAAATATACTCTAACGAATTAAATTATTCGTTAGAGAATATTTTTTTTTCAATTCTATTTATTTTGTTAGTACAAATTGATCAAATTTTAAAGAGTCTACATCATTTCATATTCCGTTTCAATAAATCTTTTCATTACATTAATTAAATGTTTAATAGTGTTGATAATTTTGTTTAAATATATTAAATTTAAGAAATTTTTTTTGCGGAAATGAAGAATTTTCTTTATTAACTCTATTTCCATTGCATTTTTAACCTATCGAATTCACAAGATTTAATCAGTATTTATGATTTATAAATTTTTTAATCATAGTTAGTCAGAAATTGTTACAAAACCAAAAAAATATAGTCAAATATTAAGAACGGCAACGCTTAATTCATAGATTCTCGTTTAAAACTAATACATTTTGGAATTTCAATATCAAGGAGGAATAAAATTTAAAAGTTTGACATACAAGTTCGTTAAATTATTATAGGTTATATTATTTATAATTGTACTCTCCCATTTGATATACACTTTATAGATATTCCAAGAATGCATGAAAGCAAATTTCATTAAAATCTTTATAGCTGTAGGATATAATCGATGCTTTAGTGCCAAGCTCACACTCACACTTTTTCTGTGTCGAAATGACAGCATTTGCATTCAAAAACAATATTTGTTAAAATTTATTTCTAATAAAAAAATATTTTGCTATTAATTAACACGTTAATCTTAGGCTTACATTAATCCAATATTGATAAAATTATTAATCATTTTAATTAAATATTTTATAGCTACAATTGCAAATATTTTTTTTTTCTTAGAAATAACAACATGTTTTTGTTCCAAAACAAATTTTCTTTATATTTCCTACCAATGATATTAATTTTGCCTATTTTTGTAATCAATTATTCAAATGAAATATTAATCAATATAATTAAATTTTTCATACCTTGCTTAGTCTTTCTTATTTGAAAGAAATTTAGTTCTTTTTACTTAAAAGTAGTTTGTATAAATGTGATCCGACAATTATTTTGATTATTTATAAAAATGTTGTTATTGTCATCGCTATTAATTAAATATACATCAAACTGATTAAATTGTTCATAGGTTTAATCAACTCAAGTACTCTAAAAAATTCAACATTTATCCAAATTGTTTATCTTTTTAGAAATTGACAGAATAGAAATTTATAAAAAATGAATATAGACAACAAAATTGAGTTTAATTTCCCTTTTTTCATTTGCATTAATTATTTCAAGTCTATAACTTTCCTACCAATTATAAATTCCAAATCTCTTTTGTAACAATAACAAAATTAACATTTCAATATAATAATAAATTATTGCTGGAAAATGCAATGCATTGCAAATACAAAGAAATTCAATTAACAAAGATTTTTAATATATTCACCCACTATATCCGGTTTAAAACTGAAAAGAAACCGTTACACTACGTTTATTTTAACATGAAACAAAATAAATAAACATTTTTATTTAAACATAAAGTAAATACTTTAATCATTTCTTGTTTGCATAACATTTGCGCTCCAGAAAATAAAATCATAATTACCTAAAATATAGACCCACACAAAGTAAGCAAAAGACACAAATATCTAGCAGACAATTCATGACATAACATAAGTTAACAAAACAAAAAAATATATTTATATAGTCGTTGTTAAAGTCATAGGGCGTTAAATTTTTATAACGTAGTTTATGTACAACTTCCCTAAAAAAAAAAGAAGTTGTATGTTGCAATATAAAATCTCAAATAAATATATGACTCTCAAGACTTGACAGCTTGACAAAAGCTAAATGCTAAATGTCTTAGTTTTATTTCGAAAAAAAAAACCATTATAATTTCAACGCTTGTTCAACAAAAACAAAATCAAGCAAAAATTGTTGCAAAATTTATTTAAGTTAATACCATAAATATTGAGAGAAAAGGAAATGTTGAAAAAAATTACTTCATTATGTGGCAATAAGGAAAAAAAGATGCTTTACGGACACACAACAAAATTATCTTTAAACAAGCATCAAAGTCAGCTGTAAAAATAAAATCTTGCACAACTCTTCAAGAGTCAGCAACCACCAACCATCGAGTCAAAAACAATATGAAACCGCCAAGCTTAAAATTTAAAACAGCAAATGCACAAGCTTGTTTAGTTTATTTTTTTGTTTATGCCGGCTTTAAGCTAATGACCTTATAACGAAAGTAAAAGTGTATTGTTGTTTTGTTATTTCGTTTTCAACAAATTATTTTCTTTGCTAACACCAACAAAAGGGTTGCCAGTTAAACATTTTTAATGCAAAGTTTTCTTTCAATAAATTTAAATTTATTTTGGCAATATTTTATATTAACTTATGTTGCACCATTTTATTTATAATCTCAATATTTTTAAGCATATTTGGTGAATTTCTCAAACCTCTTGGCAACACTTAACATGAGTCAATCTTCAAAAAGCTTAACGTTTTAAAACCGGTTGTGCTTACATATTAATTCACATATGTTTTAAACATATTTATATTGTAGTGAGTGTTAATGGAAGATACCTTTTTCCAAATTTGTTTTGTTTATTTGTTTTCTTTACGTTATATTTTGAAATGTTCAAACGAATAAACAACAAAACCAAAAGTAGCACAATGACCACTAGAGTGTTTAATAAATTAAGGCCATGATGGAGGTGTCTTCACAAAAAAAAAAAAAAAAAAAAAAAAAAAAAAAACATAACAATCAATATATTACTTAATATTCATCAGTCGTTTAACAAATTGATTTGAAAACATTATTAATATTTTGAAGGTCAAAATATATTGATAATTATTTTTTTTTCTTTTCATTTCTTTTTACAGCATGGAATTTGCATTAAATTGGGCCCTAATGGCCACTATTGTTTTAGCTGGTCTTATATATACACAAGCTGAAGATGAATTATCCTGGTCTGGTAGTTGGTCAGTTTCTTCACAAGATTCCATGTTAAGTAAACGTGCTGCAGATGCCGAACCTAAGCAAGGAGAAGAAGATGTTCAGGGACGTAATTATGGTGTACACGAACCCATTTATAGCAATGACACTGATATTAATCAATTGATTGATCAAATTATCAATTCTCGTCGTGAGGGCAGAATATTGAATGAATACGATCGTGTTTATGAAGATGGTAATGTGGATCAGGCTTTAATGCAGGGCAATGATATGCAAGCTCGTAATTTAGTGCGTGATAAATTGTGTGCTTTGGGTTTGATGAATTGTGAGGATGCTAAACGTCCTTTTTACTCCAACATCTATGCTCAAGGTCCTCCTAAATATGGTGGTGGTCCTTACGGTGCTCCTAGACCTATGCCACCTCCAGCTCACTTCAATGGTCGTCCTCCTATGGGTCCTCCTCCTTCATCCATTAACTCTTTCGGTCCACCACGCAAAGTTGGTTATGAAAGTTCTTTTAAACCTGGCTACAGACCCTCGGGACCAAATTACAACGGACCCTATTTGGAATCTCCTCCTCCTTCGGCTATTGATGGTTCTTCATCCTCTGCCACATTCAGCAGACCTCCTCCCGGCGCTATCATCTATGGCAGTAAACCTCCAGGTCCTGTTTTCTCTGGCCATGGTCCCTCTCCTCCTCCTTATGCCTTCGAAAATCCCGAAAAGATTCAAGTAGCTGGTTCTCAACAAACTAACTTCTATAGCCATCAGTCTTCTGCTTCAGCTGCTTCCTCTAGTACTAAAGTTGTAGTAAGTGGTGGTATACCCACTGGTGCTGCTGCTGTCTCTTCCAATTCTGCCGGTTTGCAACAACATGTTCATCATCATTACCATCATGTAGATGGTGGTGATTCTGCTAAAGTTCCTAGTGTACCTATACCAGTTGGTGCTGGACAAACCATCAACACTGATTTTTCTGCCTTGGCCCAATCTTCCACTGCTTTTACTCCTCAAACTCAAGGTTCTTTCCAACAAAATGCTGCTTTCAATGCTGGTTTCAATAGTGCTTCCCAAGGTGGTCTTTTAACACAAGGTGCAGCTACCGGTTTCGGTCAAGGTGTTAATGGTTTTAAACCTAATGGTGATTTATATTCCAAACCTTCTGGTGGTTTATCGCAATTTGGTGGTATTTCATCTACATCTTCTTCAACTGGTTTCGGACAATCTTCATTCGGTCAATCTGGTTTTGGGCAATCTAGTACTGGTAGTTATCACAGTCAAAACCCCGATTACTACAAAAAGGAATTGCATAACTTTGGTGGTTTAGCAGCTTCTTCCAACAGCAATTTCAATAGTTTGACTTCTGGTTATGGCAATGAAGGAGTTTATGATATTTCTCGTAATCAATTTGTCGACTGCCAATGTGTTCCATTCAATCAATGTCCTGCTGCTGATCGTATTGGTCGTAAAGAAGATTTGATTTTGCCTATCGACCCTCGTAATTTGGGTAAAGATATTGAAGCATTAAGTGATGAAGCTGCTGCTAATATTACTGTATCTGCAACTGCCGAAAAGAAATCAGATGATGCTAAATCCGGTGATAAGAAGGATGAAGAAAAGAAGAGAAGCAAACGTGAAGCTGATTTTGATGATAAACCTGAAGATGCAGCAAGTGATTTGACTCAAGATTCTCAAGGCGTAAGTATTATTTTTTAGCGATTTATTAAGTTTTAACTTTGTTTAAATTTTTTAACTCAAAAGCCAGCCTTTTTCTAAACAAATTAAAAACAAACTAAAGCCTTTAACAAGTTTAATGCTCCTGTAATTTAAACGGTTCTAGAACTAATAATGCTGCACACTACGCTGCCTAAACTTAAACGTCTTCATGTTCTTGAAAAGCTACAATCTTTTTTGCCAGAATTCCCAAGATGCCATTAATAGAAGTGCGTGTGTTTAGTTTATGTGCGGTAGCGTATGTGCTTCACAAAACTAATCTGAACTAAAAATTCATCGTATGTTAACCGCACTTTCATCGCGTAACATTACTGCACGCACTTTTTAATGTGGCATGTCATCGTGCAAAATTGCGCACAAATGTTAAAAACCTTGTAATCTTCTTTCATATTTAGCGTCTAGGTTTGGCATTGCCAGCTTTGCAAGCAATCGAATTGATAAGACGTAAAATTCTACCAACTTATGGTGTTTCTTTTGGTCTTCCTTATCCCAATCATCCTGCCGGCTATCCTACCAATGCTTTGGGTGACCATTATCCAGCTCAAAATCCTCATTTTGGAGCTATAGGACCAAATGGTCTTAATTTGGGTTTGATCAATGTCAATCCTTTGGTTTCGGTACAAGTGAAGAAAACTGAATTTGGTGAAAATGTGGTAAAACCTTTGGTTAACCTACATATTACACCCAGTGCCAATATATTTGATGCCGTAGGAAATCTATTTAAGCCCAAGCCGAATATAGTACACAATAATCACTATCATCACCATGAACATTTTACTGGATTTGATCATGATCATCATCATGATGATCATGTTTTCACTAGTCCTGGACCTATTTCACATCACTTCCCTTCTTCGGGACCCAGTTTCCATAAATATGATATTGAAATGATACCTAGTAAGCCTATATTTGAGTATCATTCGGACTCTCAAATATATACAGAAACCAATCCCATTCATCATTATGAAGATCATCATAAAGAACATTTAGAACATGTATCTAGTCATACAACATCCTTTGGTCACTCTGCTCATGGTCATACATCATTTGGAAGCCATGAAACTTATCCCACTATTGGCGCAGGATTAGAAACGATTTCTCATACTTATCCAGCTACCGGTGATGGTTTGGAACACAGTTCAAATCATTTTCCAACTGGAGGTAGTACAAATTTAGGTCATTCATTTCCACCACATAGTACAGCAGGTCCTGAACTTTCACCTTTAGGTCAATCTGCAATTGAAGCAGGATATGAACATAACTTAAATCATTTTCCGACAGGAGGTGCAAGCTTTGGCCCTTCTTTGCCTTCCCAAGGCTTACCAGGAAACGAATTTCCGCCTTTGGGACCACCTTCTGGATTTGGTACTACTGCTTCAAGTAGTAATCAAGGTTTTGAAAGCTATCAACAGTTTCCACCACAAGGTTATCCATCTGGTTTTGGTAATAGTGGTTTTGAAAGCCCATACGACAGAAGTGGCCGCGTTAATCAATCTTTAACCTTTGCGGAATCTCAACGTTATCGCAAAGGTAAAGAATTGAATTATGCAAATATAGATTTGACTCATCCCATTCCAACACAAGCTCCTGGAGCTGCAGAAGGTAGTCCTTATGTAACATTTCCTAAAGATCGTAAAAGACGTAGCATTGAAGAACATGAAGCGAAGGCTGAAAAACATAGTAGTGTTTTAGCAGAAACTGTTAAACTACAGGAGGTATAAAATGTTGAAGGAATTTAAAACAGGATATTTTATAAATATTAAAACCAAAAGAATTGCAAACTTAAATTTTATTATTATATTTCTTTTAGCGTGCTTATTATGGTAATCGTCCCGTACAAAAGACTTGCCGTGTCAATGAAGTTTGCTGCCGTCGCCCATTACGTCCTCAACCTCCCCAACAACAATTTGGACGTTGTGGTGTTCGTAATGCTGCTGGTATTACTGGACGTATTAAAACCCCCGTGTATGTCGATGGTGACAGTGAATTCGGTGAATATCCCTGGCATGTAGCCATTTTGAAAAAGGATCCTAAAGAATCTATCTACGCCTGTGGTGCTACTCTTATTGATGCCCAACATGTTATTACAGCTGCTCATTGCATTAAATCGTAAGTTTAAGATTTTTAAACACTTAAGAAACGTTCAAATAATTATATGTTCATTACAATTTTAGACAAAATGGTTTTGATTTAAGAGCTCGTTTGGGTGAATGGGATGTTAACCATGATGTTGAATTCTTCCCCTATATTGAACGTGATGTTGTTTCCGTACATATTCATCCTGAATACTATGCCGGCACTTTGGACAATGATTTGGCCGTCCTAAAATTGGATCATCCTGTAGACTTTACCAAAAATCCTCACATCAGTCCCGCTTGTTTGCCAGATAAATTCTCTGATTTCACTGGTGCTCGTTGTTGGACTACTGGTTGGGGTAAAGATGCATTCGGCGATCAAGGCAAATATCAAAATATTCTTAAAGAAGTTGATGTACCAATTCTATCCCACCACCAATGTGAGACACAATTGCGTCAAACTCGTCTCGGTTATAGTTATAAATTGAATCCCGGTTTCGTTTGCGCTGGTGGAGAAGAAGGTAAAGATGCCTGCAAGGGTGATGGCGGTGGCCCCTTGGTTTGTGAACGTGGAGGCGTCTGGAATGTCGTAGGTGTTGTTTCATGGGGTATTGGCTGTGGTCAGGTAAATGTTCCTGGTGTTTATGTTAAAGTAGCCCATTACTTAGATTGGATTCGTCAAATCACTCAATACTACAAATGATTAGATGTTTTCCCACAAACAACCTACAGACGCAACAAATGTTGCTCTACACGTGACATATTTGAATTTCATTTCTAAATCGCCATGTTTTGTATATTTTTTTGTTTTCACAACTCTTAATTTTCAAAAAAAAATCTTTTAATTTATTGTTAGTGTTGTAAGCGAGCGTGCTCTCAACTATTTATTGTTTTTTTGTACACATTTTGTTATCAATTAAGATTTGTTAACGTGATCTAAATTGTATTTTCTTGGCCAAACTTTTTTGCATTTGGAAAGTTGGTCAATGAAGATTGTTTGTATTTAGCAGGTTAGAAAATCGAATATTTATTATTTAATAGTTTTTTTATATATTGTATTTAATTTATTTTTTATTTAACTATTAAATATTATTTAAATAAAATGATTTTTTGTATTTAAAATAAAATTTGTAATGTGTTTTCAATGATAAAGGGCAGAATTTTAGTTTCATATAAAGAATTATAAAAAACGTTATATTTAACGTTTTAATAATATATTCAATAATAAATATTTTACATTTACTTTTTCTAAAAATCGTTAAAAAAAATTACTGAAAACTTATAGAAGTGCCAAGAATAGTTCGATGGTACTTTTGCGCAATACAAAGACGGAATGAATGAATGAATAAATTTCTCGATACAATTTTGGATGTATGTTTCAAAACATTAAAATAAGTTACAGAATTTAAACCTACATGTGTTAGTTGAAAACTAAGAGAAATAACATTATATCGTAAGAGGGTTATTGATGCAAATAGTGTCCTTAAGAAAATGGCTCAGTAATCTACATCTTCAGTATATCGTAAAAGTTCAGATATTAAGCCCAATGATGTTGTAACTCAAAACTACAATCAATGATAATTTAATTATACAAGATTGTAATGTCAGTCTCTTACCTAATTAAAAAAAAACACCTCAATAAATTAAACTTCATCTATTAGTGGAATATAGCATATTTTCCAAGATATTCATGTTTCTATTTCAACTGAATTGTGAGAAATTTTTTTCACTAATCAATTATGCTTGATTTTTGAGTTGATGTTCTAATTTGGTAGTATCAGGAAGCTTCTGTAATAACTACTTCCGAAAGGATTATATATTTGACTGCGGAGGTGGAGAATAAAATGAAAAATTTCTCAAATACAGCACGATAAAGTCGGAGTTTGTACTTATGTAGGCATCTAACTTGACGGTCTTATGCCAGAGTGTACATCGGATAAGTACAAACCGCCTACCAAGCATAATAGACTGCTACTTCAGAGTAACAATTCGAACTTATGTGTTTGATTATTAGTTCCCCCTTGGTTTTAAGCGGAGTAAATACAGCCGGACATAAAGTCGGTATTTGGATTAATTTTGGGCACCTACTTGTCTTATCCAACAGTGTTCTTAAAACCGGGTAAGTACAAAGCGTCTACCATCGCCCCATGCATAACAGTTTGATACACCCGAGTACCGATGCGATATAGAAGGACATAAAGTCGATGTTTAGATTTATATGGGCATCTATACCTGAGTACCAAATCGAACCCATGTTTTTGGTCACGGGGTCCTCCTTGGTTTAAAGCGGAGCACTATCTAAAACTTCTTCCGATCTATGGGTCACGGAACCCGGTTGAAAATCTAATTCCACATCGAACTCAGCAAGAGCTCTGCCCGCTATTTGGACATAAGATACAGAAGTACAATAGTTTTTATATAACTAAATATCTTAACCCCCACCATGTTAGCTAATTACAAAATAGTCTTGTAATCGCTAACTCCTACTTTTATAGCCTCTTCTCTATAATAAACTATAACATACGTGCCAAACACTTATAAACCACAAATATGATTTAAAACTTCCGCAAATAATCAATTAATTAAATGAACGAAACTTTAATAAATAGTAAAAGATAATTTCGATGAATAGTTAGTTAAATTATAAACACTAAAAAGTAGCTTACTTTCAAACAAACATTTGAGCATTTAATTTTGCTTAAAAGTTATAGCAAACATGCTAACAAAATATTGGACATGATATAAAGCAAAACACGCTTGACTGCTCCTCATCGAGGTATGCATGTTTCCATTATTGTGGTATAAAATTGATGTATAACAAGCAAATAGTGGACATTCCATAAATTATTGTTGAATTAGTAAGTTATGTTTATCGGGATTAAAATACATATAATAGCTTGCGTTATTTTAGGTAAGTTTAGAATATTTGTAACAATTTAGAGAAAAGTGTTTTTTGTTGTTTTTTTTTTCGATATTCATCGCTTATAGCACTACACTGTTCTCAAGAAACAGTGGGACGTCTGACAAAACGCAATGGCTACAGTTCGTATCAAACACATTCAAATAGTGGTGTGGCATTATTTAAGCCTCAAGAACCGCAACACACAGCTCCAGGCCATGAAGCTCCCAGTGGAAGTGGTAGTAGTGGTTCGTCGGACAACAAATATGACAATAGTTACTATGAATACAAAATAACTTCTTCAAGTTCTGGAGCAACACATGGTGCAAATGCTCCTTCTTATCATTTGGCAAGTGAACCGCTCTCAAATGGTCACAAATCGGGCTATAGTATTGGTAGCGGTTTACGTTCTATAGCACAAGGTTCTGCTAATCAAGCTTTTAGTGCTGTAGCCTCACAACATGCTGCTGCTAAACAAGCTGCTTTTTTGGCAAAAAATAGCTTAGCTCAAGCTGCTACTCAAGCGGCAGCTACCGCTCAAGCAGCTTTGGAAGGTAAACAAGTTTTGCTACATGAACTACAACATCAAGCGGCAAATGCACAAAGAGCACTTTCTCGAGAATTGGAACAATTGCAAGCAGCGAAAGTTGCTGCCAAATTAGCTCAACAAACTGCACAATCGGCACGTAATCATATTTCTGTATTAACAGCAGCTCTTAATAGTGCTAAGGCGGTGGCCGAACATGCTGATCAGGCTTCGCAGGAAGTTGCCAATCAATTGGCTTCACAATCCTCTATGGTAGGGCAGGCAAAAACAAATTTGGAACAAGTTGAAGAGCAGCTAAAACAAGCTAGTATAGATTATGAAGCAACAAAAGAGGCTACTTTAAAAGCTTCTTCAGCTGCAGCAGAAGCTCAAGTAAATGCGTCCAAAGCAGCAGCCCATGCTACTTTAGAATTACACGAAAGTGCTCAAAGTGGTCAGGGAGATGATGATTCTTATGAGGATGCTCAACCGTTCGAACATTCACAACACAGTGAACAGTCTGGACATCCATCTGTTTATGCTAGAGGCCACAAGAAATCGAAACGATCAAATGGTCAATATTGACTTGAAATAACTGAAATATATATGTCTTTTATGTTCCCTATTTTTGAAAATAAATCTCACCTGGTTTAAAGTTATATAACTATGATATTATAAATTTAAACTTATTTAATAAAAATATTACTTAATTATATTATACAAAATTTTGGAATTATTTATTTTTATAAAGAAGCAAATCTGAAGATAAATTGTCCATAAACAGAAAATTTTCAATGAATACAAAATTTTACATAAATAGGAATTTTGTTGGAAATTTTCTATAAACTAAAGTTTTTTTTTTTTAAACTTACATAAACACACATTTTATAAAAATTTTCTATAACAGAAAATATTGTGAAAATTTTCTATAAATAGAAACTTTTGTGAAAATATTCTATAAATAGAAACTTTTATGAAAATATTCTATAAATAGAAGCATTTGTGAAAAATTTTTATAAACAAAAAATCTAGTGAAAATTTGGTTAAAAAAATCTACAAATAGAAAATTTAACTATAAAAACAAAAATATTTTTGAAAATTTTCTATACATAGAAAATTTTGTGGACATTTTCTGTAAACAAAAAATATTGTAAAAATTTTCTATGAAAAGAAAATATTGTGAAAAATATATATTTTTTTTTTATAACAATGTTTGAAACTTTTATAAACAAATGATTTTTTGGAAAGCTTGTAAAATTTCCTATTAAATGAAAATTTGGTTTGGAAAAACAATTTATTTTATTAATTTGTTCATTTAAAACAATTTAATTTCATTTAAATTCTTGTTATCTCTTATTAAAATCACTTTTAAATGCTTATTTCCTGTTTGAAACGGATTTTCCGCTGAAAACTATACACTTCCATTGTGTAATTACGCCAATTCAATTTAAAATTTGAATTTTGAAGAAGATTTCCGGTCTTTTACCAGATATCCGTTTTGTAAAAACGCCTAAGATTTAAATTTATATGTAGTTACGCCTGGGAAACAAATTTGTAATGTAAATACGACCTCAAAATAAAAATGTAGTGTAATACCGCTTAAAATTATAGTGTAGTTACGAAGTCGTGTAGACACGGTATAAGAGAATGACAAACAGCTGATTGCTGCTTTTTTATTTGTCAATTTTTCTAATTAGAATAAAGAAATATTTAAAAATAATTTAAATTTTTAAAATTATTCATTTATATTATTTAATGTATTACATTTACCTTCTAATTTGTAAAAATATAATTTTTATTATTTTTTAAATTTACGTTGTTAAAAATTCTGATTATCTTGTTATTCTATTTGTTAATATAAACGTTTATGATTTTTATTTAAAACTTACCTTTTGGCAGAATGGCAGTTGATATTGAAGTTGAGACACTTTGGTGGCCACTTTATAAAAAGGCCTCATTTTACTAATACACACTTAGTGAACACTAATTTTGCTTATTTTTTATTAAACTTACATTTTTGCCTTTTAGCATTTTCTTATTTAAATACAACTTTTTTCTTCTTTACAACTGACTTTAACAAGCAAATTTAATGACTTTTTTTTCTTATAAGCAAAACACCAACAACACTTCACTTTTCTTATAAGCAAAAACCCCACAACACAACACACTAACGGACGCCAACTTTTCATACGATTTTTACAACTTTTGCATTGAACTTTTCATCATTATTTTACCGAAAACTTAAAGCCCGCACTTTATTTTATAATTTTCTTCACTTTTATTTTTCGAAACTTTACTAATTAACACGATTTTTTAACAATTAATAAATTTATTAACATCAAACCAACACGAACGAATGAACTACCCGCTAAAACTGTTCAAGCTGTTTTACACTATATGTATTGTGTAGAAACTCTACGACGGTGTAGTTACGCTCGAACAGCTGTTTTGTTTGTTTTTCTTTTCTTCATTCGATAAGATTCACTAATTGCATGCCGATATTAACGTAATCATAACAAATTCCATTAGTTTTTTTACAAAATTGTGTATTAAAATCAATATTTAATTAAAAATAAATAAAATGGCTGCTAATGTTATAAAGTATGTAGGACGCAAAACTGATTTTAAAGGAAAAACCTTATGGGAAATTGTGGGAGATCTAAAAGACTATGGTGTTGGTCGTTTGGTCATACGCAACATGTTCCAACGCTATCCGGAGCCTTGTTATTTTAGAATTTTAAAAGTTCAAACTGTTGATCATCAGGTAATAAGTGAGAATTTTATATAATGTTATTTATCCTTTAATTATTTTAACATGTTACTACCAGCAGGATCCCGATTCAGCACGTAAAGTTAAAGTGACCGTAGAAAAGACCTGGCGTGGTGTAACTTTACCTAAACCCATAGAAATCTACAGCGCTAGTTATAAAGCCGATTACGAGCTAGTGGATAAAGAAGATGAACATAAATATTTACAAAATACCAAAAAAGTTAATGAAAAAATCTTAGCAAATCAAGTAGAACTTCCACCTTTGCTGAGAGAATTTGTTGCTGCAGAAACAGGCCAACAGAATCCTATGATGAAAGTACATTTCAAGAAGAATGATAACAAATTTGTACGTTTGGCTAAGGATGGAGAAAAGCCTACTATACAAATGGTTATGGGTTTGGGCCAACCATCTGAACCTGGTAAGAAATTGTATGAGGGTGTGTTATAATTTTAATGAATATTGTTGAAACATTGTGTTAAGTATGGAATAATAAAATATACTTTAAAAAAATTAAACTGAAGAAGAAATTTATGTTTGTGTATTCTTTTTCCAAAATTTTTGAAAAATAATGTTTCCTTACAGAATCAAACTCAAAAATACATTTTTCTTTTTTTTTATTAGTAAATATTTAAATAATTTGTTTTATATATATTTCTTTAAATTAAACTATTATACATATTAAAAGAAAAACAATAAATATTTTTTATTATTTATATATATAAATTTGTTACTAACTGGCAAACCTGTTGCGACTTGACCATAAATCTCTTTATACATTAGATTATAAACCATTTTTTATAAAAGTAAACTTTAAAAAACATACATATAAATTAATGGAATGAATTTTATACAAAATTAAATTTTTTATTTTCCTTTAAACTTTTAATTGGCTCATTGTCTGACCTCCAATTGTCGTAGTTTTCTGGTTAAATTATCCACTTCCAGACCCAAAACATCTAAATTTTCCTAGAAAAAAAAAAAAAAAAAATTGTTAATAAATTTTGAACACAATTTTTTTATTAAGTTTTGTTTTCACCTTTAAAGTAATATTTTTGAGTAGAGTATCTTCCAAAACAGCTTGTAACTTTTTATTGATTTCCAAAGATAATTCCAAAGACATACTTTTATTTTCTACTCCCTTAATGCCACCATAAATAGCAGACATAACACCATTACCATATTTGGCCAATTCACTTTTATTTTGATCGCTTTTCGAGGATGTTAAGGCTCCTGCCTGATCTCTTAACATATAATATTGTACTACTTTGGATTTCTTTTGCAACTCAGCTACTAAAGATAAAGTATGTTGTTCGAGAAAATCAATTTTTTCTGTTTGTCTGGCGGAAGCTTGTTGTAAACGTAAAATACGCTCAACTAAATGTTTTTTGGAGGGACCCTAAAATAATAGCATAAATAATTTTACTTAAATATTAACATTAACATGTTACATGTTATACCATCCATACCTTATTATCATCTTTGAAATCCATTTCTCTACCAGTTACCGTATCCGATTCTGAGGATTCACTACCTCTTCTACTGCCCGTCAAGCTTTGTCCACCCGTTGTACTAATACTGCTTTGTCGACTATTTGGCCGTTTTATATCTAAACTTTCTATAGCTGTTACTTTATCCTCATTTTCCTTATGGTGATAACCATTATTTTGTGTACTAGGATTTTGACATCGTGAGCATATGAAACTTCTATGATTATCAGCATTTTGTTCGGCGTTTCTTTTAAATTTAGCAATTTCCCTTTGCAATTCTTTAACGATAGTGGCATGTTTATGTTTGGTAGCTTCAAAATCACCCAAAACATTGTCCAATTTAATTTTGGTATTTTCATAGAGTTTTGTTTTTTCCGACAGATGTTTAGCCAACAATAAACGTTCTTCGTTTTTCTGATTTTGCTCCTGTTTAAGTTGATTTTCTAAGGTGGCATATTTGGCATCATATTCTAAACGTTCTTTTTTTAGTAAATCATTTTCAGCTGAAATACCTTGAGTCTAAGAAAATAAGCTGATGAGTAGTAATTCAAAAAAATAGATTCTTTTTTTTTTTCCTGAAATGCTTTCTAAGAAAAAGCCCTTAATGTTAAAGTTTTTAGGACTACGTGGCAACTTTTTTTTTGCACATTCTAAAAATATCCCCTATTTAGTTCTTAACATTTTCATTTGTTTGTTTGTTATTGGCTTTAATGCTTATAACAGCCATTAACTTGTGAATGATTCATAGCCTCGGTGGCGCAGTAGGCAGCGCGTAAGTCTCATAATCTTAAGGTCGTGAGTTCGAGCCTCACTCGGGGCATAAGTTTTTTTGCAATTTTTCTATTTGAATTTTAAATATATAAATAAACACTAAAAAATTTTCAAAAATTTCAATTCCAAAAATATATTTGGATGGTTTTTTTTTTTGAAAAATTTTGTTTATATAACAAAATTTTCATAAAAATAAAAAATATTCAAAAATTTCGTTAAACACTAAATTTCCAGCAATTTCGTATCAATGAAAATTTCCAAAATTTCGTATTAAAGACAAACAAATTTCTTATAAAAACAAAAATTTTGTATAAAATACAGAATTTCGAAAATTTTGTATAAAATTTGCGAAAATTTCATTATTGAAATTTCGTAAAAAAGACTTATATACAAATTTTCTATGAAAAGACAAATTTTGGAAAAAAAAAATGATTAAAGTTATAAATTTCTATTTCGAAAAATTTCTATAAAAAGAAAGAAAGAATTTCCTATATTAAAAAAATTTTGAAAAAAAATTTATAAAAAACAAATTTAATTTTTGTTTTTTGTTTTTTTGAAAAATCGTATTTTCGAACTTTTTCTATGAAATAACATATTTTTTAAAATTTCATAAAAAAAAGAAAACTTTTCGAGAATTTTTGTGAAAAGAAAAATTTTCGAGAATTTTTGTGAAAAGAAAAATTTTTGAGAATTTTTGTGAAAAGAAAAATTTTTGAGAATTTTTATGAAAAGAAAACTTTTCGAGAATTTTTGTGAAAAGAA
>JACGTJ010008703.1:0-12467 GCA_014858695.1 Chrysomya rufifacies | reverse complement strand
TCACTCTAATCGTCTCATTATTTCACCTAGCCCCCATAAAAATGTCCTCCAAAATGATAATGAAACCCATAAAAAATATGTGTATGAGGTTGTGCTTTAAAATATATTTCGATGAAGTTTGGTACAGATTGTATTAATAAAAGAACGAAACGTGTGGAAAATAGTTGTGATCGGTCCATAAGTCGCTAAAACGAGTGTGCAATTTAATGAAATTTATTAAATCATCTTAATTTTTCGCCATTTTTCTATACTAATGGCATTCCAAAATAAAATTCTAAAGTATTTTAGAGTTTTTTGTCAATAACATGGCTATTTATTAACCGATTTAAAAAATTCATACTATCAATTTATGGAAATGACCATTAATGAATGGACTTTATGGGATCTCAGATCAAAAATGTAGAAATTACAAAAGGAATGACAAAGAGAAATGGAGGGAAATTATTTTTATAAAAGGGGCAAAAATCTGACTTCACTCTCCTCACTAGATATAGAAAACCTTAAAAGAATTATTTGAAGTGGAAAGTTAATTTTTATAAAAACATTAAAATATATGTTAGATTTTTAAGCTTAAGATTATAGGCAAATATGTGAATTAAATGGGATATCTAGTTATTTGGAATTTTTGTTGTAGGAAATACAACTACATTCTTTAAACCACTCTACGTGCTTGTGTTTGGTATTATTACTATTTCTTTTATACAACTTTTAATTTTAGTCGTTTCTAACATTAGCAACAACAACAACACAGTATTCACATAAATGACTTTCATTCCATATAAACATATTTACGTGTGTAAGTATGTAAATAAACCAAATTAAACCCTTTTGTTAATTTTATCAAAACTTTAATTAAATCCCATGACTTGTATTTGTGAAACGTATAAAATAAATTTCCAAAATAAAACTGCCATCATTGTCATTCTGTACTTTCAATTAGTTTTCGCAATGGCGGCCATTTTGTTTTCAGGTAACCCCACCAGTAACCAATGGATACACATACATACAATCGTTCACATGTGAACGAATACAAGTGTGCGTGTGTGTATGTTTATGTATTCCTAAATGAGTTTTTTTTGCTTTTGTACGTGTGTACGGCATTAACAAAACCATATATAACACCTACTACACCTACCCAATTCACCCACCCTCTTCCTTTTGTACGGTTTTTGATTTTGTTGTTGTTGTTGTTGTTGTTGTTACTACCACCACACATATAAACACATACAAACACACACACACGATGAACCACTTACTCCAACTACATACATTCATTCATTTATTCATCCACTCATTTCTCATTTCTTGTTGTTAAATACTTTTGTACATATAGAAATATATACATACATATGTATATATTAATGTGTATAGTGTCATATGTGAAAATGTAGGAAAATATATAAAGAAGAATTGTCTTCCTTCAAATTCCCAGAACTAAATTGAAAACACATAAACTATGCTTACACTTCCATAATAATCGTTAGCCCCCACCACAAGACTCACTCCATCAAAAGTAACATTGAATTTCGAATAGAGTAGCTTTGCATGTTAGCCTTCAGTTTTGCTGTCTTAACCATACACATTTGTTTACGGATATGTTGTAACCCAATAAACATTTGTTTTTAAAATTCTTACGAAAATCGATATTTCTTTCAATTAAATTATTATAATTTAAATTAAGTCTTTCAAATATTAGATCGATATTCTATAATTGTACGATTTGTATATTTGACTTGAAAATTCCGAATTTCTAAAAATTATAGAACTTAAAATTATTTTCTTCTTGACTTAAATTTTTTCTTTTTTAAGTGTAATAGAGGTTAGCGAAAACAAAAGTGTTTTTCGATGAAATTAACATTAAGATTTTTTTGTTCAAGTTTATCATAATTTTAGAAATAGATTTTATTTTTAGTTACGCACCAATTTATATCTTAAAGTACATTTCTACTTTAGTGAAAAAATATTTTGGATTTATTTAAATTTGATGTATATCTTTTCTCATTTACGTTTTGAATACGGAACACACTTATTTAACCTTTTTGAGAAACTTGAACTGTATATAATTTGGTCGGTAATTTCTAATAAAAGACAATAAAATTCAAATAATGTTATTTTATAACAAAATTTTATCTTTGAGATTTATATTCTCAAAATAATAAAATTTTTTAAAATTGATCATATAAGGAAAGTTTTTTTTTTTTTAATTTGTTTGTCTGTGTACAGTCCACAACAAAAGGTGTGTGTTTTATGTAATAATAAACTACGTTTAAGTTTTAAAAAGTTTTCTAAATGTTAAATTTGAAATATTTTTTTAAGTTATAATGATGTTGTGTATCTCTTCCTCAGAGAAAATATCAACTAGTTCGAAAATGTATGGTTGTATGTGTGAAGGGACACTTACATATGTATATATACTTACCTATACACGTTAAGATATTTAAAGTAACTAAAACAAGTACAAACAGACATTTCTAAAATATGTTGACTCTGTAACTTAGATGCTGTACACTTGATAAATTATCAAGACCATCCAACCATTCTACATTAATTTGCTATCCGCCATCTATATTATGGTTGAGTGTATACAAACATTTCATACACACATATTTACAAATGTATAGTACAAATATAAAATTTATCAAACAAGTTAAGGTTATTTGACTACACCATATAGATACGAATTAAGCACACATGTATGAATATATTTATATATACATATATGTATATATACATTAATGTAATATAGCGCACAAAGATACATACCAATAAAGTTACTCTCATTTTAAACAGACTGCGCAGTGGCTCAACATCAGAAGAACTTTCAGTCGAATGTATCCAAGATAACAAAATCCCATATTAAAATCCTTCTGGGTGTGAGAAGTAGGACCAATATTTTAGATAAATTATACGACAAGTTGTTGTATACTAAACACATACGTGATATGTTCATTGTACATACGTTTGTATACATATGTATTTAATCCATTCAATCATTTATGTTAAAATGTATTTTAGTTTCTTTTTTTTTTCCAATGGCAATAGCCTTTTTTGAACGAATTTTCTTTTGTATGAAATCAAATCAATATCCTCTCATTTACGATACAGATTTAAATGCAAAATTTACATTAGTTCACACATTATATTAGTTAAAATAAAAATTTTCATGATCAGACGACAGACCTTTGCTTCAATCAGTCTTAGACGTTTAAAATTCATTGAAGTTAGATTAGAATATAGGTCTTATCTCGCATTTGAGCAGTTTTGAAAAAGTTTGATCCCATTGCACCAAAACTTGAAACTAATTACAACAAATACTAAGTAGTAAGTAATTTAAATAATTGGTTACGAGGAACATAGGGCGTTAACAGATAATCTACATCTACTTTGATCATCGGGGGGAATGCTTCGAATCCATGAATTTCATGGTCAACAGAGGATGTCGTTGTAAATAACCTATCGAGGTCCAAGGTTCAGCCTTTTATATACGTATACATTTTCCAAACTTTTAGTAAAATACTGAAACTAAATTCTATAATATAGCTTAAATTTTAAAATCAGTAGATAAATATATTATTTACAAAATTTTGTAATTTTATTTTAGTGAAATTGAATAAAATTCTTTAACATAAAAAAAACATGTGAAATGTATTAACAAAAGTCATGTACAACTTAAGAAATTTCGTCAAAATTAACGAATTTATTTTAATTAACTTAAAAAATTCTTTAATCATACTTCTTAATGTAGTAAAATATACAATAATATTCTTTTTGTATATTTTTTAAAAAGATCTAGCCAAATTGAATAAAATTTATCAATTTAAAGAAAATTTGACTAAAATTTTCTTAACTTTTTTTTATATATACACATTGTGAAAACTGTGTTTGCAAATTAACAACGTAAAAATATGAGAACATAAAGAAATTGTGTTGTTGTCATCATATATTTTTTTTGCAAAGAATCTATATATTGATTTATTATTCATACGAATTGGGAGATTTTAAACAAATTGGCATCGATTTGTTGCTCCATATTTTTATACCCTGCACCAACGTAGGTGGAGAGGGCCGCAATTTTAAATATATTTCTATGAAATTTGCTACATATTATTTTGTTAGGGGAATAAAATTTATGAAAACTGTTCATGATAGGTCCATTTTTTACCTAGCGGCCCTAAAAGTGTACCCCCGAATAAAGCTTTTAACTGGTAACTAGCTTAAATGAGCGTGTATTTCAATGATTTTAACATACGAACCAAGTTTCATTATAATTGGATTTTTATTTCACTTAGCCCCTCATACAAATGTCCTTCTGAAATAGTGATTAAAAATTTAAACGTTTCATTATTCCACCTATGTTCATACAAAGTAATCATCGGAATGAGGTTTTGAACACAGAACTTGCTCATCATGTATTTGGTCGGTCCATTTATCGCTTAGCCTCCATACAAACGAAACACCAGAAATAAGGTTTTTAACACATAAATAAAATTTATGAACTTTATTAAATCAGCGAATGGTTTTGTCATGTTTCTGTAAAAATTACCTTCTAAAACAAAAAAATAATAGAATCCTATTTGAAAGATATCTTCATAAACTCTGTCCAGATTGACACAATAACAAAATCTTGGAAACGATTAGTCCGTTAATTTATCTCGCATAAAGTGGTGCAGGGTATCAAATAGTCGGGCATGGCCGACTAAAGCACTCTTACTTGTTTAAGAATAATATATATTGTTTATATTATAAAAAATATATAATTTCTATGTCAAAATTTAATCATAATATATATTTTGTTTTTTAAATAGTCATCTTAAAAATAATGTTCACAATTTCAAAGAAACCAGCAGAATCATTATTTTTGTCACTAACTTTTATAATTCTGCATCGAAAATAATATTATTATTGAAAAACGATCTGGGAATTAGTAAACTTGAATTGTATTTAAACGCTTTTGCTATTTTAAGTCGCTTTTAAAATTCGAAAATATTTTATGAAGACAATTTAAATATAATAGTAGGACGCTACCAATTAAAAATTTAAGCCTTTATATTATCGATATATCCAGATTTGATTGTCTATTTTCATATTTTCGTAATAAAATGGTAATAAGTTTAAAAAATTTACTTGAATTCGAAAATGCCAAATCCGAAAAGCTTGCTTTTTTGTTTTTTGATAAGAGGTTAAAAGTTAATCAATACTTAATCAAAAAAAAAAAATAATAAATAAATAAATTTGAACAGAAAAATTGTAGTTTATGTTTGCCATGGAATATAAAATAATAAAAAAATATATGATTACACAATTGTACATACATGTGTATATAGTGAATATATGTATGCTATAAATGGGAACTTATTTTTATTTTTTGCTGTTACCCTTTATCACTATAACATTCCGAATCTACGCATGATTGTTTTCAATAAGACAATAACTAAAGGGTGACACGTCGTTTTGGTATGTAAATCAACTTTCATTGTTCGAAAAAATACGAAAATAACAATAACAATGAAAACAAAAAAAAAAAACCTATTTGAATTCTAAAAAAAAGTAATCAAAATAATAAATTACCTAACCAAATGTGAACTATGTTTGTACGTAAGTATATGTATATTTAGGAAATTTGTATATTTGTAACTGAAAGGATTTTTAACAAGAACCGAAAATGTTATACAAAATTGCAATACATTTGCAAAAAAAAAAAATTACCCTCAACATTGGCATGTTCATACCCAAAAAAAGTTAAAGAAAAAAGATCACACATGAAGGGGTACGAGTACAACGACAACAACAACAACAACAAGAAAAACATCAACAATAACGGTGTAATGTTAAATGGTAATTCGACACAGAATCCTTGGGATGGATTGAGATGATTTAGATGGGTTGTCTATTTGCCAAATTTAAATAATGCAAAATATAAATGAAAAATAGAATATAAAAGAAAAAAGGCAATAAATTGCAATGTTTCTAAAATGGGATAACGACAACGATGGATGGTTAAATGAATAAATGATAAACATGACACCCAACTGTCAATAGATATTTCGCGGTTGCTTTTTTTATTATCACTATTAGAAAAATACAACTACTGTGTAAAAGGGAAGGATCTGTAACATACCATTGAATGAACTTCAAATGCAAAAAGTCAGCATGAAGTACATTTTAATTTTTTCTCAATTCGAATGTAAAAATATTTTTTTTTTTATTTTATACAGATTCTATTTGATTTATGTCAAATCTTAACGAGTTGATGGTGTTTATCCCCAAATTATGAATACATTGTATAACTTTTTATGTATTTTTTATGTAAATATACTTTAGAAATTTGCACAAACATTTACTTATTACTGAAAAGTCATTAAATTTAGAAAAACAGTGTTCACTAGCAAAGTGTTTCACAAATCAAACATTACAAAAACAAGAGAAAGACAGAAATCATTAATCATATCTGATGATCAATAAATGTCAACATGTGAAATTGAAATTTTATACTAAATCACATACGTAGAAATGATTTGAAATAGTTAATTGTATACGTATTGTGTATTTTATCGACAACTGGGCTTCTGATAACGAAGTTTCATTTGTATAAAGTTGTTGCATTCATGTTCAATTATTGGATAGTAATTATTTCAAAGAAGAAGGGAAAGAATTTCTCATCGCTATAAGTCCATGGTCTACCTTTTCAGATTTCGATAGATTTTATATTTTGGTATAAGGAATTTTACGTGGGACGATATAATTCAATAACCACTTTTTATATTATCTTCACAATAAATTCTTATGCAAGAGTTAGAAGATGACATATGAATAAAAATATGGACAAATTCCAAAGTACAATAAAAGCAGTAAATTTTAAAAGATAAATTATCTTTTTAATGTTAATAAAATTATAAAAAAAACGAATTCAATTAAAGAAACAGAATATAGATTGTTGCAGTAACTGTTCCGAAATTTTTTTGCGATTTCTGTTGAATCATTTAAATAAAAAAAATCGAATATCGTAACTGTAGGTGCAGATGTTTGTAAATATATCGAAAAAAAATCGGAAAGGATTGTAATGCAAAACAGGAAGTATAATAATATTACTAATAATCGATCCATCATTTCACGTGTTATTATACAAATGATTCATTTAAATCAGAAAAATTTCTTAAATTAATGTATAAATTGACGAACATATATTTAAGTATTCTATTAATGTTGTGTGTCAATTGGAAACGTTTAAATTTTTATCCAGAAATGGAATCTGCAATTCGTAAAAATTTTTGTACAGTAAAAGAAGTAAACTAATGAAACTTTTGTAATAAAGATAAAGTTATATATTAAATTAATATAAATTCGTGGAGACTTCAATAAAATAACAAATATTAATAATTACTAAAGAAAGTCAAATATGTTTTGCGAAAAAGAATTAAAATTTTATTTTTATAAAGTCATTCGAAGTATACATTTACTTTTGAATTCAATTTCTAACCTCGTTCAAATCTTCAAGTAGCAATTTCAAGCATCAATTTGTTCATAGGATGTAGTTAACAAATTGGGATATAACTTTGATTTCATTTTTGCATCTTGAATATATAAAGACTAAGTTATGTATATTAAATATACATATGTCTGTTTATATGTGAATGTGTATATATGTATAACAACACAGAGAATAACAATATAAAGTTTTATTTTTCCAGATTTTTTTTTCTTTTTTTTTTATTATTATTTTTTTTTTTAATAGAAATTGAACAGAATTGGTAAAATGAATATAGAAGATTTTTCATATCCATACTTAAATGAAATTGTTTTATTTTCCTATAAGATGTACAAAAATACAAAGTTAAGAATAAAATACTAAATATTAAAAGAGCCATGATTGCATGATCAAAATGCTACATAGTTTTTTTTTATCATATGAAAATAAGTAAATATCCGTTTTATTTGATGTAGGAGATTCATTATGAATTATGTTATATAGTATAAATTAATACATTAGAATTGATTTTAAAGAATGAAAGAAAATTAATTAGAAACTCCAATAAACATATTCAATAAAAATATTTTCATATTGAGATTGAAAACTTGTAAATATTTCCGAGAATACAACATCTAAAGAATTTATAATTCTGAAATTAGTAACAAATCATAAAAGCGTGGGGTTTGTTATATCGTGTATATGTAATACGACTAATTCGTCAAAAAATTCCTAAGACTCAACATGTAGAGCTATTATATCATTCTCATAAGATGTAAGATAGTTAAAGGTAGGATATCAATAGGTTGAAATAAATATAGAACATAAATCTATCAAATTTTATTTTTTATTATTACGAAACCTATAGAAATCATGCGATAAATAAAAATGACATATCCTCAGTTATAAAACTGTATTAAAACTGTTTACGATAAATGCTAATCATCAGATGGTAATGATTTTAATTAAAGCTGCTTTGAGGTTCAACAACAACACTAGAATCAGATGCTATGGCCTAATTACCCACTCATCTTAAACCAAATGAAACGTTATATTTGTTAAATTATCCGATGTTTTATAATTATAATAACAAAACGACCATTTTCAATAACATTCACTAAAAATTGTTACTCCTTTTTGGTTAAAATCTCAAAAAATGGCACAAATTATTTATTTCATAAATATTTGAATTTATATTTTAGAACAACTTTTGAACACACAAAGCTAAATTATGTTCACCAATTTTTACGACTTCAATATCTAAAAAGATAAGCATGGCAATCGCTAGGGCAGTATATCTGTAATTTTATCCCACCCACCAAACCAGCCTATTTGTTGGGACGACATATGATTATATTAGCTTGATTTTCAACTTAAACTTTAAACATATGCCTAACTATAGTAATACCAAGGTATTACAAAATCGTTATTTGGCATTAAGTTTGTGTATTCATAAAGTTAGTTGTAGTATGTTTTCGAAGCAGTCTAATATGGATATGTATATAGACTATTGTAAATAGAACTGTTTCTAGCATATAAGAAGACTACAACAGTATTTGTAGTTAACAAACCGCAAAATATATGAGAACCTCAACCATTGAGGCATTGCTTGTTATTTCATTTTGCTGGAGTGCATACTTTACGTTTATGACATTTCAACTCGTGCATATGCAGTAGAAAATTAATTATACGTGTACAAATACCATCGTAATTCACAAACGAATTTGTCATATTTAAAATGTCATACACATTTACATATTTACATTCATACAATACATGCAATGTTGAAACTAGTGTGTGCTACAAATAACTGCATGTAGAGGCGACTGATGGATTTAACAAATAGGGAAGGCACAGCATCATCTCATAGAGCATCTTCGAATTATTTATTCTTCTCATAGCGTATTCACTTAGGGGTCATATAAAATAAGTAGTTAGGGGTTTGTTTTTATCATCTAAACAACACTTTCGTACAAACATACATGTGAATATTTTTGTGTGCATATTGTAAATTGAAACTCTCAAATAAACCTTAAATATAGAATGCGATGGATGGAATATTTTGTCATTTGATGTTCTGTTCGTTTGTTTATTTGCTTAATTTTAAAGATGCATAAATCAAGGGTCTATAAAAGGATTTGCGGTTACATTTAAAATATGTACATACACTATTACAAAGTCAGCGGGTAACAAAATATATTATCCTTTGAATTTCTATTTATGTATGTTACACATTTCCAATTTGAATGCATTAATCAATGATTTTTTTATGTAAACTAAATTTTAATCAAACTTTTGTCTTTGTGTACTGTCATATTTCATATGCCTGTATGATTGCACAGTGTCTTTCATAAATTTGTTACTTAAATTAATACAGAACTTTCCTATTCAAGAAGTTGTAATATTTACAATAATACTGCTATAGATGTATTTATTTATTCTTACATTTTTCTAATATAGCATTCTCAAACTGAACGAATAAATTTGATAATTTATACAAACACTTGAATGCAAAATTTTACTAACGAACAATAATGAACCGTTTATATTTGCTGGTTTGAATATGTATATTTGTGTATTGTTATAGATATAAAAACACAGTGATTGTATCCCATCTATTTTGCAAAATCTTTAGCAACCCATTATATCAGAGCACAGGTAGGGATGTTCAAATGTTTTTTTTTTTTTTAAATCTTATTGTTTAATATCTATGCCAAAAATGAACCCTTTTATACAAAAAAAAAAAAAAAAAAAAAAAACAGTAACATAAAAAGGCTACCCATCCCTTTGTGTTGAATTATCTTGCACACAAACAACTCAATGCTAATCAAAATCAATGCATGACGTAATTATAGATAAAATCTGAAGAGTCTATAATGGGATAAACACCTCGAAACAAAACAATATAACAAAATAAATTCCGATTCCATTATTGAATAGTACTCGTAGTAGCAACAGTAGCAAATTTAGTTTATAGATTATCATTGATCTTATTGTCTTGTGTTTTACAAGCATATAATGCTCTATACGATCAGTGCTTTCTTAAGTACTTTATCACTGTTTTCCCTAAAAATTATTGCTTATAAGTAAATTAAGAAAATAATGAAAATATGTACAGTATATTATTAATTAGAATTTTCAATAGGAGACAAAATCGCAAGAAAAATATAAATCTTATTATATGGACAAAATGATTTTGTCCATATTTGTTGTCCACATAGATGGATTGATTACTTTTAGGGAAGCAATCATACTTATGTAAATTTTCTGGGCACACAACGACATATTACACATGGAACGACGATAGGTCCATGTGGATGTAAAAATGCCTTAACACTTACATATGCATATTTTTAATTTGGAAATAAAAAAGTTAAATTAAAAAAAAAATTATTAATTTAAAAGGTATGCGTTCTCCAATTTCGATAAAATAGTTCTTCTTTAGCATTCAGAACAAGTTTAAAATAACAAAAATAAGTTATATCTGAAATTCCTGATTTAGGCGATAAAACGTTTATTTTTTTCTAATAACAATCTATTTCAAAACCGAAATGTAAATAATAATAAAATTAAGTTATTACAAATTTAAGTAAGAAAAGTAGAAAGAAAATTAAAGCGTAAAAAACGGTTTTCAGTAAGAAACGTTCTATTTTACTGTAAACAATATAATTTTTGCATGATATTTTAAGAATAGAGCACATTTTATTTTGATATTGTTAATGATGTTCACTATTTTTTCTTATTTTGAAAAACATATCCTTTTATGTTGGTACAAGTGGTAGGTTTTGGTCGAATTTATACAAAAATCTTATCAAGTGTCATATTTAACAATATAAACGGTAAAAATTTTGTAGTAATTTTAAATTTCGTTACAATGAGAATTTCCTATTACCAAAAAAACATAGAATTCAGTTATATTTGGTAATTCCAGAAGTTATTAATGTATTAATATCTCAAACCTACTCTAATCTTAGATCAAAGGGTATCATGGTAATGCTTTAATGCAGGTACTAAGACTGATGTAAACAATTAATAGATATTGTTAAACTTAGAGAAGTTCGGTGGCTTCAATTGGAACAATTCCCAGATGGTTTCCATTTTTTAAAATGTTACTTTTAAAATAATCGGTCTAATCCAATGTTTACAAGATAGAACAAACAATGTTATTTTCAAGCATTTTGTTTCCCAAAAGTTTTTGCAACGTAGGATTCTGAATCAGTTATGATATAACAATTCATTTTATCTAGTTTCAACTGTACATATGTATTTCTATATATAAATTCATTCATTTTAATAATAACAATTTTTGCTTACAAAATGTCAGCAATCACTTGTCAGTAAAGCGAATGTTAAACCCTTTTCCACTCGTGTTTATTAAAGTTAAATTTTGAACATTGGCTCTTTTGTTCTAATGACATCTAGGGTTTCCATTTCCTCCACCCACAAGCAATAAACTTTGTAGTACAAAAACCAAATACTTATTTTAAACACACACATACAAACATGTGTGTATACTTTTGCTCACATATGTACATATGTATATACTTATATGATTACATTCATATGTATTTATAAACGCAATCTAAAAAGGAAAATGTATAAACTTTTTAAGAAATCCTGTCAGTTCCAGTTAACTATTATTTCTACCCTTTTGTGGCATTTTCCATTTCGTGGCTCACCGCGCACATTCAAACTCAAATACATATATTGTACCATAAGTGAACGGAATTAAGTGGGCGAGGAATTTAAATTTTAATATGATTGGTATTCTCTATGAACTCTGGTGGACGTTACAATGTTTTATGCCATAAAAGTTTAATTATAATCCGTATTATATTTACTAATACATACATGAATAATATTAACAAATACTTCAAGAAAAATATGTACATTAAGTTAATTTTGAGGTACCTTTACTAAAATTTTTTGTCCTGCTGTTACCCTCTTGAGTGCTAACCAAAAAGAAACAATTTGCAAAATGATAGATTTTTTCGTAATTTTT
>JACGTJ010008700.1:4884-18572 GCA_014858695.1 Chrysomya rufifacies | reverse complement strand
GGCTTTGATCGTTAAAGATCCCCAAAAAGTACCTATACTTATTTTTTTTTTTGTTTTCACAAAAATTTGAACTAAACTACTTCTATTCTATACAGTAGTTCTGACTTAATAGGACTCGAGAATTGTTATCTAGAAAGATTCAATTTAGCTTTAATATTTTTCATATTTAAAAAGATCAGCAGTTAAACATTAAAAATAAAAATGTTTCACAAACAAAAACATTTATCTTGTTTTAGATTTTACCAATGAAATCTGAAATAAACAAAAATCTCGGTATTTGGTGGAATATTCTTAATTAAGCCATCAAAATTCTTGTCTAGCTAATGAAACTTGCTATGCAATTTTAAATACACTGGAAGACAACCTGACATTTTAATATCAGACTTGAAATTTGATGATTCTTGCATTTTTTTTTTAATTTTTAGTGCTTTTTACATTTCTTGGATGGTTTTTTTAAATTGTTGGTACTCTTTTTAAATGGCATTTTTTATCCCCCTTTGCGCACTTGAGGATTAGAAGCCATCTCAAAATTGTATAAACAAAAAAATCCAAGTATTTTTACAGTTTTATGAAAAAAGTACCAACATAAAGTTCGATTTTTTTTTTATATATCTGAGTCACGAATGTTTAATGAATCTAATCTTTATCTTTTTTTGCTAGAAAGTTAATTAAGATTGTTTAAAATTTTCAAAATTTTCCACTCTTTATACATATGTTCTTTTCGACCCTATGGACTGCATATTAAAAAGTACCATTGCCACATATTAAAAAAAGTAGCTTGAAAATAACAAAAAGTTTCTTTCGAGTAACAAAACGTACAAAATTTACTTTGATATTTTCTTAGCTTAGAAGATATAGGGATTCCAAATTTACACTTTTTAGCTCTCGAATTTTTTATAAACTTCTTATCGGCTTATCAAATCTATACCCAGTCAGTCGTTAACGTAATTCTTTAATTAATTTAATTGTTATAATACTTTTTTCTATTAAAAATCACTGGAAATCATAAGAAGTTCTTTTAAGAAATGTTAATATTTTCTTAAAATAACACTAAACATTTTTCAATTAAAATTTTCTTTCTTAAATTGATTATAAAATCTATTTTTCCGTGTTCAATTTTAATAGAACTGAAATTTTGTTTGCTTTGAAATGCAACTCTGCTGGCATAAACAGAGAGTTGAAGAACAATTTAATATTTCTCACCACCCCCTTTACAACACCACTAGCATAAGCTAGTGTTGCCCTTTTGAAATGAAATAAAAACGCGTTAAACATTTTTTTTGTTTTTCAATTTTTTATTTAATTTTTTTTTGTTTGTTTGTGTTTTAATGTGTTGTATAATTACAATTTATATGTTTCTTTTTTAATTATTTAGCTTAATTTATATAAATTGAACGATACAATATGTATTTATTATAAAAAATATATATATATTTAAATATAGTACGTTACAAATAACATAATATTCTACAAATTACAAAAGAAAACATTTGTTCGTTTAATAATTTCTTTTTTTTCTTATTAGTTTCTTTTTTTGTTTTTGTCAACGAAATAATTTTTTTTGTTTATATTTGTTTTTTTTTTTAATAATGTATAATTAACACAGCAATGTCTTTTAAACTTTAATAAAAACAAAAAGTTTAAAAAACGCAACTAAAAAAAAGTCTTGCAAAAAAATAGAGAAATAAATTTTTTTCAATTTGTAACAATAAAAAAACTAAAAAAAATATAAAAAAACATAGAAAGAAATAAAATTGCAGGGAAAAAGTAAAATAAAAAGTATTTACAAGTGTAAAATAAAAACAAATTTAAACGGGAAAAAAGCAAACAGTTGTAATGAAAAATTCTCTATAACAAAAACCAAAGTAAGAGTATTTTAAAGGTGAATTAGATTTTTTTCTTGTTTTGTTTAAATTAGAGAAATTTTATGTTTTGAGCTTAAAGTTTATAAGAAAAATAATCTTGTTAAAGAAAAAGAAAATGTTAATTGACTTAGAAGAAACCATCACCGGTAGGATCATTAACCCATGGGTAATTGTTGGGACATCTTACACAGGTTTGCAAGTTAATGGTTTCTCCGGGAATTTCCTTGGAAGTAAGCTTGCAGGTGTTGGGTACCCAACAGGAAGGTTTGCCTTCAACGGTACACTTCTCCCTCCAGGGTTCGAAGTTCTTAACTTCACTGATGGTACGAGGATTTTGCATCCATTGGATAACTTGAGTCATGGTAACAAAGTAAACATCATTGTGATTGGCCAAAATTTCATCGATCCAATACAAGAAAGCATCCAAGAATTCGGGATTGTTCTTCAACCAGGCAGCATGGAAGTACAAACCGAGAGGAGCACGATTTTGATCGTAATGACGATCGAAGTTATGATTCAAGAAGTTATAGAATTGATCACCAGTCAAAATGTTGGAGCAAGAATCAACCATAGCACAACCTGGTAAATATTCATCATTGGCAGGATCTTCACGACGATCCAATTCATTCATGACTATTTCCCAAACAGCATGAGAACGTGTGGGACAACTTTGCAAGTTACCGTGACAACGATGAGGCATACGGAAGTACATGGTGTAAGGCCATAGTGGAGGATTGGATAAGGGAGCGGTAATGGTGGAATCGTATAAGAAAGCTTGTTCTTCCATCATGGTGAATTGATTGTTGCCACCAACACGCAAATAAGGAGCACGTACACCTACAACAGAGTTATCGGTAATGTTGGAGAATTTTTCCATAATAATACGCATGCCAGCCATTTCCTTAGCCCAGTCATCGACGGTGGCATTAGACCAGAAACGTTCATCATCATTGTGGCTGTTGAGGAAATTTGAAACAGAAAATGAAAAATAAGGTTTGTTAAAGAAAAAGAAGTACATGAATTGTCAAAGATAAAGAAATATTGAGAATTTAAAAAGAAAATGGAAAGAAAAAGAAAAACTTAGAAACTTTGAAGTCTTTCGAATCCATGAAACAAGGAAAATATTAAGAAAATTTAAGCAAATAAGGAAAAATATTAAACAAAGAAGACCAAAGTATAAAGAATTTAAATAAAGAAGGAATAATTTGGAGAAAAAATTTGTGACAGCGAGCAAAGTTTAAACTTTTAAACAAAGTTTTGTTCAACTTACGTAATGGAGTGAACAGCAACTTCATGACCTTTACGGTGAGTCTCTTGAACAGCAGAGTAGTTGGTGTATTTGTGGGAGATGAAATAAGTAGCCTTGATGTCACAACCGTTGGGATTCTTACGGCCCTTGAAGATTTCCTTGTACAATTCAATATTGTTGTTGTTAATGGCATCATCGAAGGTAATGGTAATCATCATTGGAACATCCTTGGCGGGCAAATCACCGGGAATAGCGGTACCATCTTCGGAACAGAAACAATCAGGCAAAACACAGACAGAGGGATCACAAGGAGGAGCACGATTAGGATCGTTATCAATATCTATATGTTACAAAATAAAAGTAAAAGGAAATAAAAAGACGAAAATTAGACAAATTTAACGGTTGTTTGAAAATACTGAAATATAAAGAAACAATTTTTTAATACTATTACAGCAAAGGGGAAAACAGCAATTGTTTTACATTCACCATTTAAAATGTAATTTAAACACATTATTATTTTTTCAGCAAGAGATCATTAAACTTTTAAAATGCATTTGCAGTGTATATGTATGTTTATTATTGGAAATAAAATATTTTTTTAATGTTTTTTTGGTATATAATATGCAAGTCTTTGGTGTATTTGAAGAGTTAAACAAAAATAACGGTTAAGTGTTAATAACTTTTTATTTGTTTTCTCATACAACTTAATGTAAATGTCATTGAACTTTGTTATTGCTTTTTTCTTTATATTACAAATGAAACTTTAAGATTTTGAAAGAAAATTAACAAAAAAAAATATATTAAAGAAAATTGTTAAAATATTTAATGAAAATTGAGTATTATAACTGTAAATTATTTGACATAAATTATAAAAAGCCAAGCTTAAATGACACATGTTGTGCATGCTAATAATGACAATTACTCACAGACAATTTGAATGTTTAACAATTAATGATGACGTCATTAAAAAAATAAAAATAAAGAGATATTATTTAAAGAAAGAAAAATGTTTATAAAGTCTTGTCACGTTTTAAAATTAGAGGTATTTTTTGTTATTTATATGATAACGGCTTTTCAAGTGTTTGAATATTTAATTTATTTTTGAAAAAATATTGAACTTTTACTTTGTAATTTATGTTAGTCTTTTTTTTTTCATTATTTACAAATCGCATGACTTTAATATTTATATTTGTTATTGAGAGACTAAAAAATTTGTTGTTTTTCTGCAAACATTTTTGCGAAAGTTCAAGTTTCTTTTGTAATTGTAAATTTCCTTTTTTTTGTGAAAACATTTGCGTGCTAAGAAATTTTAAGTAAATAATCTTTTTCTAATAAATATTTTTTTAATAGGAGTTTTCTTTTTTTTCTTTAACAAAACAATGGTTACCCTAATGATGTAGGAGAGATTAACAGTTTTGGTGACAATCAGGAATGGAAAATGGGGTTCTTTTCAAATACTTTTATATGAGTGGTTTGAATTAATTAAAACTGATCTAGATCAAATGTAGAATGTAACTAAAACTAAACAATTTAAAATGATAATCACAAGAGTAGATCGTAAAGTTAGATTTTTTAAAATTCTCTAAAATAAAATAACAACAAGTAATTTTTCATATTGATATATGAATATGAAAAATTACTCTCCTTTTTTTAAAATTCTAATTATTCCCCATTATCGCAAACTATTTAAATCGCTTATTTCTTTAATGGTGAAGTTTCTTTTTTAAATTTAAAGTACTGAACTAAAGCACAATGATACTAAACTTTCCATCACTGGTGACTACTGTTTTCTGGCAAAATAAATGTAAACAATAACAAAGGATAAACAAACTTGAGTTGAAAAGTATTAGTTTCTAGAAATTTCTTTAAAAATTTGAAAAGATATTTTTTAGAAAATTTATATTTTAAAGGAATTAAGAAAATTTATAGAACTTATATTATTTTATGACGAATTTTTAATAAATTTTGAAAAGTTCTGCAAATTATTATAACCACACTTTTCTCCCCCCCTTAAATTTTGTTTAAATTTCGATAATTTCTTATAAATTTGAATAAATTATATTTAAAAACCTAAAAAAAGTGATTAAAAGTTTAATAAAACATAATAATTTCATATACATGAATTTTTTTTCTAAAGATTTTAACAAAAATAATTTAAAATTCTGTTGAGGTTTTTGAAATCTATTTAAAAATCTTATTTAAAGTCTTTAATTTATAAAAAAAATAATAAAAACAAAATGTGAAGAGTAATTTATAAAATTGCTGACACGCGTTTCACAAAAAAATGTGAATGTGATTAAACGCTGAGAAAAAAACAACGTTAAGCCTTTTAAATTTTTTGCTTATAAAAAGTTTATGTCTTTTTTTAAAAAAAAAACTAAAGATTATGTATAAAAGTTAAGTAAATTTATATTGCAATGCACGCTTATGAAGAAGTTGTTATGTCATCATCTTCGTCAAAATACTGGTTAAAGTTGCCACATAACTTATAACAAAAAATCGAATATATATTGCAAAATGTACAAAAAAAAAAAAAATTGACATAAATAAATTAACTAAGAAAAGTTTAAAGTTTTAAAAAGGAAAATGATAAAGAATAATACATAATAAATACAACAAAATTTTGTAAGTTTTTAAAAATTCGGGGTGAAAATAATGAAAATTTAGCATTTTTTTCAGAAATCGAATATAAAAATCCGGCAAAATACAGACATAAACTTGAAAAGCTAAAAATTTGAAGCAAAAATAAAGAAAATAAGGAAATTTTTTTTAGTTGTAATTAAATTTTAAGCAAAAATTTTCCTTATTATCTTAAAATTCAACTTTTTGTTTTGATTATTTATAATTTCTCATAAATTCCTTATAATTTGAAATATTTTTCAGTTAAAATTTTTGTAAAATTATATTTCTATTGTTAAGTTAATTGATCATTTATGTTTAACAATTTGTTTGTGTAATTTATGGTTTTTTTTCAACACTTTTTTTTTGTATTTTTATTATTAGCTATGAGGTGGGTTGTTATTTGCGCAATCTAATTGTTTTGTTGTCTAGAGTTAAGGAATTTATACATTTTGAAGAGAAGTTGAGGTAGTGTGTAACAAGGGGAAATAAATTTAATAGTGCTTAACACCTTAACAAAGTATAAAATTATTATTCCTTTAAAAGAAAAAAATATATATATAGAAAAACGCTTGAGTGAACATTAGAAATATACATTTTTTTACAAAAGCCTTCAATTAAAGTTTTAAAATTTAGCTTTCAAATCAAAAACATATAATAGAGTTAAAGTGACAGCCTTTTATCAAGCAAGTAAAAAAAGGTGTTGCCATCTAGCATTACAATAACAAATTAGCTAAGTTTTTATTACTGATATTCAGCTAAATATGTTTTGTTACTTTTTTCCCGTTTTTGTTTGTTAATTCTTTTATTTAAACATTTTGCCTCAAGTTCTCTTTTTTCGTTAACTTTAATGTTATTTATTATTTTCTCATTTCTCTTTTAAGTTAATTTTCTTATTTCATGTTTATTTTGTTGTATTACTTTGTGATTTTGAAAGCTTTAATTAGCTGTTAATTTTAGTTTATATTGATTGGCTGGTCTCGTTTAAATTACATAATCTTTACCCCAAAATAAAAAAAAAATGTGTTAATTTATATTTATTTTTTTTAAGGTTTTCAGAGCAAGGTTAAAACGCAACCAGTTTTTTTTATTATTATTTTTTTTTTTTTTTTTTTTTTTTTTTTTTTTTTGTTATTTATATTGAAGATGCCCAAAATCTACATTTACTTTCATTTTAACAAAAAACTTTAACAAAAAGGGAAAGTATTAATGTGAATAAAAAACCAGTTATGCATACAAAACTAGTCCTAAACTTGCATTTAAATTGCATGGGTTTTTTTTAAGTTTGCTGTCCCCTTTTTTTTATATAACATTTCTTTGTTATTTATTTTTCAACTTAAACTTACCACAAGTGTTTTCATCGGAACCATCTGAACAATCCTTTTCACCGTTACAGAATAGACCACGTTCAATACAGTTACCATCACCGCAAGCTAAGAAACCATCTTGACACAAAGGTTCATCGGTGTGCAACAAAGGTTTGACGCGACGTTCCTTGTTCTTCAATTTACAGTTCTTAACAGATTCTTTCCAATCACAAGTTTGCTTTTCAATATCGAAATACAAACCGGCAGGACAACGAATGGCTTGAAGACCCTGAAATTAAAAAAAACACAAAAAGAGATTTTTATGAAAAAAGTGGGAATTTACATAAATTCTGATCATTAATGTTATAAACTATGTATTCTACAATACTAGTAAAAATCTAACAAAAATTTTCAAAATTTAAGATTGTTTTCTTGAAACTTTGTAAATCGAAATTATTTTTAGTTACCCATTACATTTTTTTATTACTATTTTTCTTACTTGTTACTATTTTTGGATTTTATTTCTATTTACAAATTTAATTAAACGGGAAATGGGAAATCTTATTAAACCGAATAGAAAATATATACAGAAGAAAATTCTATAAAGTTTTCATCATTCACAATTATTAATTTATCAGAAAATTCATTAGAAATAAAGTATTAAGGGCAAATAATCTGGCTCGCAAGACCATTGTTTATGAAATAACCTAAGAAAATGTATTTTCTTGTGAATTTAATTGCTTTTTGTTTTAATGTTTCGATTAATTTAATATTTCAAATTGAAGATCTATTTCGCCTGATTTTAAGAAAATATTTGTTATTTTATTTCAAAATTACGTTTCCTAATCTACATATTTTTCTGTTATACTTACAGATGAGGTACATTGAATAACATCACGACAATTATCACCTTCACCAGCTACCAAACGGAACCATTCACCAGCATCTTTATCTTTACACAATTCCTTTTCGAAAGATTCTTCTTTCTTAGGCTCTTCTGTGGTGGCTTGACGTTTAACACGTTCAGAATTCAAGGCAGTAGCTAAAATTAAAAGAAAATCATACAAATAAGGTAAGTTTACAATTGTAATTATTGAAAAATAACAGGAATATTTATAAATAATAACAAAAAATGTACACAAAATTAAGAGTAAATCAAAAGAAAACAGTTTGAAAATAAAATGGAAATGCAACTCTGTTTTTAAAAGAAATGTTAACTATAATCGTGGTTTTTTTAATGTCGACAAAATAAACAAACTTTTTTTTTTTAAAATGGTTAGCTAATAACAGCTAATAATTACAATTTTATAAAAAGATTTTGAGAAATTTTTGGAAAAATTAAACTTAATCGCGAATGAACATTGAAATGCAACTCTGTTTTATAGAGAACATTGTTTTTAAATGTTTTTTAATCTAAATTTATATTTAACATATTACTTAAATGTTATATGCTTAGAAATGTTTTATATTTTAAGAGTAATTTCTAAAAGAGATAAAACTTTGCACTGAAATAACTTTGAAATGCAACTCTGTTTTTAAAATAGGGTTGTTTTTGTAGGCCTAACAAAAAATAAACAAACTTTTTAAAATGTTTGACTAAATAGCAGCATTTTAACAAAAAAGATTTTCAGAAATATATGTATAAAAAGTATTATTTACAAAGATTTGTAGACTAAAAGAAATTTAAAATGAAATCCTGTCTTAAAAGAGTATTGTCTATAAATGTTGTTTTTGTTTTTGAAATATAAAAATAAACTTTTTTTTGTAATTTTATAATTAAATGCTAGTAATTGCAATGATTTTGAGAAAAAATTCAAAAAAATTATCTGTAAAATACAACTCTGTTTTTTAGAAAAGTGTTGCCTATAAAGTTGTTTATCTGTATTTTTAATTGTTTACAAAATTCTTAATATTTTACTTTACTAAAAGTGCAATTACTTTTTAACAAGGCTAAAGTAATTACTAAATTAGAATATTATTTAAAAATCTTGTTCGAAAACTATTAATTAAATTGTTAATTATTTTCTTTTTTTTTTGTTATTTAGCCGGAAATATTTTTACTTTATTATTGTTTTGTTTTAAAATTATTTTAAATAATAATACTAATTAATTGTCTTTTTAAAGCATGTTTGCAAATGTAGGTTTCATTATTTATTTTTAGATGTTTTTCTTAACTTAAATGATAACAAGACCAAAAAAAAAAAAAAAACAATAATACAAAAATAAACTACAACTCTGCTAAAATAGTAGTAGTAGTTGAAGTAAGAAGAAGAAAAAAAGTTACGTTAACTTCCTGTTCAAACGACATTCAAGGCATTTGTTTAAATTTACTATAAAAAGTTAACACAAAATATGTAAGAAAATAAAATGTGTTACAAATGCTTTAAATGGCAAATGTAACAGCTGTATATATTAAAATAATTAAACTTGTTATTAAATATATATATTTTTATTAAATTAATTAAATAAATTTTTAAATAATTAAAGATTTTTTTTTAATTAATTAAAAAAAATGTTAAGTTAAAGAAAAAAAAGTTAAACAACTGGTCATAATATTTAAATAAGAATATTTATTACTTTAACTAAACAACAAAATAACACTTTGACATTTTTAGTTTTAATATTTATAAAGATTATTATTCACTTGACAACACGGTTTTTGTTTTTAGTTTATCAAGTAAACCATTAAAAGCCAGTTTATTTTGAAAATAAAATAATCAAGAAATATTTGCATAAAACCATAAATTATGCACTCAACTCAAGTCTAGTTGTTGTTAGCTTGATTTGTATATACATATATTTTTCTATTAGCTGTTTTAAAGCGTCTAAAATTTTTAAAAATTTTAAATGTACAATTGGCTTTGATATTTGTTTTTTTTTAAATTTGATTTGTTGTTAACTGTATTTACAATTATTAAATTGAAAAAGAATTTAATTAGTTGTTAACTATTTAAGGAATTTTTTTTTTTTTTCTTTTACATAATTTATTATAAACTTGTGTTTTTATTTATGTAATTATTTGTATAACTTGGCCTTTTTTATTTCAAAACAAGTTAACATTACTGCTTTAATTATGTAAAGAGTTTACTTATTGGGTTTAGGCAGGAATAGTTGTAATCAGAGTTGTATTTTTCTTTTTAAAGGTGTGTTCAATTTACTTGTCAAATTGGCAACATTTTTGACATATAATAACTTTTAGAGCGAAAAATAGCAATAGAAAAAATATGATTATTAAGAAAACCTTCAAAATGTTTGCATATGAATTAAAAATTTAATTTATTGTTTCTGTTTTATCTAAATTTATGTTAAATATGTATTAAATATTATTAAAAGCTTATATGCTTATAAATGTTTCATATTTTTTTTGTTGTTTTATAAATTTATTTGTCAAACTTGTTAATCTTGTTATTGACGATATGTATTGAAATAATTCCATGGATTATGTTCATAATAATTTCCGTATTATGTTTAATTTATTCATATTGATAAGATATTATATTGTTTTAAGAGGTTTTATAAACAAAAAAACAAAAAATGCCCTAAAAACATTTTAATAAATTATTTCGAATTTTAAATTTATAATTTTAAACAAATTCAATAAAAATTGTGGTTTATTCAGTATGTTTCTCCGAAAACTCGCTTGAAAATTGTCATTCAAATTAAAATTCTGAAAGAAATTTTCATATTTTTAGAGAAGCTTAAACTTGTTGAGGCCCTATACTCCATATAGACAGGAAGGGACCATATATTAAAGTTGCCCCTTGATTTCATTTGATTATCATTAGGGTAGATAAAACCCTAATGAAATTGACACTGACTTAGCTGATTTCTTTTTTAACGGTTTACAATTTTGAAACCCATTTTCTCTTAGCAGTGCTCGAAATGTCAAAATCCATTTATAAAACAATGAGAGCGAAAAAATTCTCTCCGAATTGTCAATAATTTGTTTGTGTTATTATGGTTACAATTAGGGGGGTAATATTAGTGGAAAAGCTTATTATTTTGTGGAACTGTATTATGTGAAAAAAATCTCTTTTTTTTCACAGCACTTGAAATGTCATAATATAAGAAAAAAATGAGAGCGAAAAAATCCTCACCGAAATGCCATTATTTTGATTATTTTACAATGGTTCAATTAAATTTTTGCTAATTGCCCAAGATGTTTGACTGTAATACAAATTTCTCTCCTAACAGTTCCTGAAATGTCAAAATCTTCTCATAAAAATGAGTGCGAACTAAACTTTTCCGAATTAACACTTGAAATTTTTACACGTGACTGAGTAATTGTTAATATAATTTCGTTCAAACGATTTCCTATAAGAATCTAACATAATATTTAGAGAAATTTTTTAATATTAAGAATCACCTGATTCTAAGTGAGTAAATTTATTTGGTTTCAAACATTTATACAATTGTTACAAGATTTTTTTGTTTTATAATGAATTTGTAGCAAATCTTAATTAGTTTACAAAAATTTTGTGGCAATTTAGAATTAGAATAGAATTTCTTCCATTATTCATGTTTTTTTTTACAAAAAATTTAAGTTTGCATTAAAGTTTACACATTTTCTATTACATTCAAAAGCAACCCTGTTTTCTTAGAGTTCAAAGCGAATTAGTGAGGTGAGTTTTATCAATGAAGCTGCATAACTATTTATTGTTATTTAAGGCTGTTGTAATGCTTTGTTGTTAAAGATTAGTTGTCTTAAATGTCAAAGGTGTTTTTATTTTAATGATTATCAATATTATTATTATGATAATTGTTTTCTTATTACTTTTAAACTAAGAAATTATTGAACAATTTTAAAATGGAAAAAATCTTTTTCAAATTAAAGGTTATGTACCAACAATTATTTATAAAATATAATAAAAAATAGATTTGAAACTATTTAAAAGTACTCATATGTTTGTTTGTAATATATAATTGAAATGTAACTTTCAAGCCTTTAGGTATTGAGTTTTTTTTAAGTTTTGTTCAAAAATAAAAAATAAAAAAAATTTTGCTGCAGCGTTGGCGAAATAAAAATGAAAGTTGTTTATACCACAATTTGTAGGGGATTTGTAAGGTTTTTTTTCAATTTTTTTTATTTGCTTTAGATTTAAATGTACTACATACAACAAATCCATTTAATAAAATATTTTATATATTTCTTAAAGTTAATGGTCAAGTTGTCCTTTTTTTCCAACTCCAATTTAGTGTTAAAGTTGTAGCTACAGCGCTGCTACTTTTTGTTATCAAGGTTGTCTGCCATTTAAGGAATTTTCGTTTCAAATGGTGGCATGTTGTAATGTATTTCGTTTTGTTTTTTTTTTTTAATTTTTATTTCCAAAAAAAGTAAAAGGGATTGTTGCTTAATTTATTGTTAATTTTGACAGTCTTCCTTTTCTACATTATTAGCGTTCTTTTGTGTTTTGTTTATAACATTTAATGGTCAATCCATCAATTATTGAAAATGTCAAAAGTTTTATTTTCGTTTTGTATTTCAAAATCTTAGCTAGATGTGGTTAATAATGTTTAGAGATGATTTTGCAAAAAGTAATAAATTTTTAAATGTCATGTTTTATATTGTTGAAAAATTTTGAAATTTAAACAAAGATTTTAAAGTTTAAACATAAATTAAAGTTTTGTAATGAAAGTTTGACATTAGTAAATGTCTAGAATTAATAGTTGCTTTTAAAAACCTTTAAAGTTTCTTATGTTAAAATGTCAAATTAATTAAAAATTTAATTGAGTTGTGATCAACGGTATAAAATTTTTAGGTTAATTAAGAAAAATTGCTTATTTTTTAAAAATTTACTTGCACTTTTTAGTTGATTTTAAGAATTTTTCTCAAAATTTTGTATTTTTAGTTACAGTTTTTCTATATTATCAAAAAATTGTTTAAACTTTTAAGCATTTTAAACGTATAAAAAAAGATAAAAAATTTCAAAATATTAATTTTCGAAAAAAAAATCAATCAAATTTATTATTTTAAGAAAATTTTGTTGAAAATTTTAATTTAAAAGAAATAAAGGTAAATGTTTTGTTAAAATTATAAAAAAAACAAGAATCAAAATAATTTCCTTGAAAATTTTAATGTAATTAATAAATTCTGAAGTAGAAATTAAGAAAAAAAAATATTTTATTAAAAATATTCCAATTTTAAAAAAATATTAGAAAATTGTTGTGGAATTCTAAACCAATTCAATTACAATTCGTTTCAAATCCTAAAAGTTTCAAATTTTTCATTTTTTTTACTGTTAAAAGCTGTTTCGTTTTAAAACTATAATAATAATAATTTTTTTTTTTTTTAATTTTATAAAATTTGTAATTTTTATTTTTTAAAATTGTAACTTCTGTGTTAAATTTATAGTGTTAAAATTTTAAAATATTTATTTTTTTTTTTTATTCTAATCAATTTATATATAAAATTTTTGCAGATTCTTTAATTTTTTCGTTAATTTAACAAAATTTTAAACTTTTTTCAATATGATTTCGACTATTAAAATATTTTTTTTAACATATTCAACAAAATTTCTTAAATTTCTGAAATTTTACTAAATTTTTTAAAATTTTACAAAATTATTTGAAATTTTACAAAATTATGTGAAATTTAAAAAAAAAAATTTGTTGATTTAACAAAATTTAAAACTTTTTTAAAAATATGAT
>JACGTJ010008689.1:0-13672 GCA_014858695.1 Chrysomya rufifacies | reverse complement strand
GACAAACCGAATATACCCCCCATAATTTTTTGATGGTAGGTATAAGAAGTACCAAAAAAGAAAAAGATAAAAAAATACTCACAAATATGAAACGAAAAAGTGTAAATTTTTAAAAGAAATTTATATCGAATTCTTGATTAGGAGTAAAATTTTCACAATGTCAGTGTGGGTTCCAGATAAAGTTATATAATTCATTAGAAACGGGTAAACTAGATTATATTTGGGACCAGGTTCAACGATTTTTTGCATGAATGATATGCGTTAATTCTTACGAAGTAATGTATATTATATATTCATTTTCCAAGTAATATGCATAAAAATAACAGATTTTACGTCTTTTGTAAGTTTTTGCAATTTTGTGTCGAAGCTAATAGCAAACATACTAATAATAATTAACTCTTAATTTAGCTTTAAAGTCTTAACTATAAATTGTTTTCTTTTATAATATTTTAAATACTTAAGATAGTATCTATGAAGTAATTCATTCCTAAAAAAGTTCTCTTCTTTCGTTGAAAATCAAAATTTGTAATTTACACTTAAAGATTCAAATTCATCTCTTTGTATTCATATTTTCACGATCACTACGCCTCTGATCAATGTTCAATTAATCTGCATTAATAACCACTTAAAACTTATTAAGTGCTTACAAATGTGTTTAATAATATCAAAAAGTCAAACAAGGCTTATTAAACTGTCAATCAAACAAATAAATCAAATACAACAACAACAACATCAATAACAATAATAACAACAAAAATGCCAAACACTTCTCCAAATAGCAGACAAATAAATAAGAAGAAAATACAATCGAAATTAAAAGATATAAAGTAAAAATATTAATGAATTGGAATCGTTCAATAAACCACGTTTTAAACTTTTTTTGTATTATTTTGTTACGTTTGATGTTGTGTGGTGCGGAGTATTGAAACCAATTAGTAGCGCTCTATAGTGGACTTAATTTATAACACTAGTTATGTTAACCTTAAAAGAAGACGAACTGAAAGACAGACGCACAACGAAAGACGGTAATGATGATGTTGATGATGAATTGTACGATGATAATGAAGTAAGAAAATGCATTTATCATAACACTAACAATGTTCAGTGGATTATACACTCTCTCAAATAGTGTACAATATATTAGAAAAGAAAGAAAATCGAAGAAAGAGCGCCAGACACATTTATTAAAACAATTTCAAGCGAGTAGTAGTGATTGGATATTTTAAGCTTATAAAAGTTCTGTAATGTTTGAGCCGGTAACTACTAATGGACTTGTGGCTCGACAACCTTAAGCTGTCATATTTAAAATGAAATTTGACAGTTTCCAAGCTATACTCATACATATTTTATCAAAAGTCTTACAAATACACACTCAAAAGTCTACTTATATAAACAAATCCTCTTTTGTTTGCCACAATTAATAGCAGTTTGTTAGTTGCTGTTTAATGAATTTGCAAGTTTCGTTTATTGTTTTCTTTATTTAGCGTCAATTAAGTTTTAATTTTTTTTTTCATCTTAACAACTAATTCGATTAATGGATATTTTTTGTTCACTTTTATAATAAATTTAATTATATCAGACAGTGAATTTAATTAAATGTCTTAAAATTAAAACCATGTAGGTTTTTTTATAAAGTTGTAAATAAAATATTTTTTAAGATTCTTGATTCCTTAAATCTAAGATTTTTAAAATATTTTATAAATACACCTTTATTAAAAAAAATATTTAAATACACATACATATATTTTTGTTACAAAGTTCTTTTATTATTTTATGAAAATGAAATCAAATTAAATTTGACGCGTCAAAGTAATAAAGCACTTCTAGGCAACACCTTTATTGGCAAAAAAAAATGGGTAGGCGGTTTTAAACCAAACGAAATTTGCCTAATCATAAGCTAAAATCAAATTAATATCAATGTTACTCTTTCACCCCCCTGTTTTCCTGAAATCGAAAAGACATTATTCACGTGACGTGACATCTCGCTATGGTACCAGACTACTAATGTTTGCTATTTTCTTGATGTTGTTGTAGCGGTTAAACTACAAGACAACATTTGAATAATATTAAATAAACATTTCTCTAACACACACATAAATACATAAAATACAAAAACTCTTACTAAAATTTAGAAGATAAAGAATAATGAGAGTAACATAAACTTAAATTGCCTTTTAAAACATCAACAATAACCGCCCATTATGAACACTTTTCTTTTAATCCCCTTGCAAAATATATAATTTATATTTTACGAAAAAAAAACCTTAATCCATTTTGTTAACTCTATGTTTTAGTTTTTATCATTAAAGAAAATCTTCATATTGAAAAAATAAAATAAAAGTTACGGCTGCTTTTGACATTATAAGGAAGTAGTAGTTTAAACTATTTATACATTTATATATTAGTTGAAAAGCAATTTAAAACTATTGTTGAAATTGCTTTTAATTTGCAGCGCTGTGATTCCCTCCGTCCTGGTTTTACAGATTTTTACTAAATTCTCTTAACAAACATACTTTTTATTTTACAATATATATTGTACGTACTATCACTAATCTTTGTATACATCATTTAAAAAAGTAGCACAATTTGAAAAAATCTGTTTAAATTGAAAAAATCTCCTATTTTTATGTCATTATATTTATTCAATTCTTTTTGTAATTTCTAAATTTTGGATGCAATTTTCTACTATGTATAAAAAGTACCATTCGACGAATCAGTTTAGTTTTGACTGTGACCATAAGTGATATTTAAATTTTCTCATCTAATGAATTTCGACAGACAGCTTCAGCGTCTGACTCACCTTGCTTAAGAGGTGATGAGACTGTAGCAAAGATCAATTTTTAATTTCATCTTCGAAATTATGATCTTGTTTTCACTTTATTTATTAATTGCGTTATTATCAATAAATTAAAAAAAAATAATATTATAGATAAACATTTTTGGATAACACACCCTTAAGAATCGTTCGACTTAGAATCACTTTCTGAGTCGATTTAACGACGTCCATTCGCCTGACTGCCCATGAAATCTTTTACTGTCAAAATTCGCTATGTTCGGTCCATTACTTTACCTGACTCTAAATGTACCCCCCTAAGTCACTTAAATAAATTTTGTTTAATTAAATGAAATTTAGCATATAAACTTCTCTCTCCCTCCCACAACGATGGTAAAAAATATAAAAATGAACAAACATTATGGTGGATTTTGTATCTTATTTTGTAATTAAATATTGAAATATTTATTTATTATTTACTTATTATTTTAACTTCCCTTTTGGCTTTATAACGTGTTATAAAAATAATTGGAGTTCATTTGGTTTAAAGTAAAATATGATAAATTCTTTATTCCTTAGTGTATTATTTATACAAATATATTTTTTAAAAGGCAATCACTTACAAACTAGCAAAAAAATGTGCCAAGAAAAAATTACCTAAATTGTATTTTTCTTATCATTTCATAATCTTAGACATGAACCTTCTGTGTGATTATGATTACGTGACATTTGTGAATTTTAGCGTATTCATATTAACTTGTAGCTATTTAGCACATTGGATCCTTTAGTTGTATATAAATATATAAGGTATTTCGTTTTTTTTCACCCCTCTATCAGGTTCACTAAATGTATCCACAATTTAGATTGTTTGCAAAACATTTGTCATCAAGAAATCAGCTTGTAGTGTAATGTTAAAATAATTGCCTATAATGAATGGTTACAATTTGATTAAATCTAGTTTAGCTAAAAATTTACTTAAACCATTTAGTCGTATAAAGAATTTGTATGTTTGCAGAAAGGCGACAAAAAACAAAAAGTGACATATTCAATATTTTAAATGGATAAGATTAGACACAATAAAGGGACATATTAACATATTTTAGGGTATTGCCGGAAAGAGTATTACATATTAACAAATTGTTAAAAAACGTTGACCTATAGAAAGAATTTGCAAACCAACAAAAAAAGTAATAATTAATTCACACCATGATTTTTATTGAAATTAGCTTCTGCATTAAACAACTCGTTTTCAACACCAACTGCCGTTTTTTATTTCTGCTATATATTTTTTTAATTTATTATAAAACTCAGCAGGTTATGGCTTAGCAAATTAAATGCTTTAATAATATAATTAACAAAATAATAAAAAAATGCAAAAAATCATTATTAAAAATATTTACAAAAATCGTATAAATAGAAAATATAAAGATAAAACAAATTAAGTAGCTCACCTGGAAGCTTTAACCTAAAAATAGGCGCAACTAATTTGTTAAAAGCCCACACGCACACAGGTTGATGAACAGCTTTAGCTTTAAATATTTTTCTTCTCTTTTTCCTTTTTTTTATATCAACACAAATCAAAATTAACATTAAGAGTGTAACCAATTAACATTTAGTGGAAATATATGTACACACATACATACACAGAAATTTGTATAGATGAATGGACTATTTATAACAAACTTTCACAAAACTGGCAACATTGAGATAATTTTTATTCGAAAAATAAAAGTAAACCTTTCTTTCGTTAATATTCATATTTAAGACATTTGGTAAATTATATGTTTTACAAAAATATAACAAACTCTTGTTGCTTTTCGGCTCTTTAGATAAAGATCTAACATATAGTTTATATAAAGATTTCTTGTTAACTGACATGTTTAGATTCTTTAAGTAGAAAAAACCTTTTAAATTTAAAAAATAGTAATTGTTCCCTTTAAACTCAATATTGTTGTTAAAACGCCTTTTAATTTGACATTAATCGTGTCAAAATGATGATTTGACACATCTAAACACATTTGGATCTTTCTCTTTAACATCTTTCTCCTCTTTCGTCTCTTTTCTCATTTGTTTTTTCTTTAAATTGACATTAATCCAGACATTGGTCTTTGGGACTACATTGTATATTGTTGCACTTTCATTGAGAGCATAAAGATACGAGAAAATTTTTCCTTGATAAGAAAATTAAGTGGCGGCGGCATATTTAATTGAAATGTTATTAGTTGCTTGTTTATATTCATCGTATTTCCTATAATATGCATTACATAAAATATAAAAAAGGAATATAAAAATTGCATAATCATGTTTATTTAATGCATCTTTATTATAAATACAAAATTATAGTGAAAAACAATAAGGAACATGATTAAACAAATATAAATTAATAGTAAAAATCTATTTCTTTAATTAATAAACTTTTATGTTATACACAAAATCAATCAAAAAAATATTTGTTAAATATGAAGATGTAGAAGAAGTAATTTTAAAAATTTTTGCGACATTTGTGTCTTTTTTAGCAAATTTTAAGATCTAATATGCTAATTCTTGCTCATTTCAAATATATATTGTTTCAAGTCTATATCCTATCGTCGAGTCGGACGGACGTCTTTAAATAGACTCAGAAAGTAATATTAACAAAACACACAAAAACATTATTCCTATGGTGGTGTAGGGCTTAAAAATCTGCAAATTTACGGTAGCTATTTAGGGTACATATAGGTATGCAAAATTACTAACTATGATCACAGTGTAATCTTATATGGTGTCATATTACTGAAAACGTATGTTGTCAATGTAAACATTCCGTTAGTGTGCACTACTTTGGTTAATGCGAAAATATATTTTTGTAGTATGAAGAATACATTATGCAAGGATTATTAAGATTTATAAAGTCTCAACTTCTTTAATGAATTAGAATGTAATAAGTACTGTAGGGTGCAAAAAGAAATAATAAGATAATGATAAATTGTTAAATCATTCAATTACTTATTAGATAGCTATAAACACAAAATTAAACGTTAGTTATATGAAATAATATTCGTGTGCACTAACATGTTAGTTTGTTCTCGTAACTAATATGAAATCAATAAAATTTAATTATTTCTAGTAAAACAAAAAACAATTATAGAAAATATCTCTAGAGGTGTAATATTAAAATATTCAATTCCCAACTATTGTTTTAGCTAAAGTAGTTAGTTGTGGTTCTACTCATTCGTCCCCATTACAATCGTTCATCGTCATCATCATCAAAATGCAATTACTCAACACAACATAATTATACATTTTTCAAACTATTAATTGGATTCGAAGTTAAACAATGTAATTGCATTCATTGTTTAAATGGAATAAAATGAATTGGAATTGTGCACTAATATGAATCAAACAATGTAATAAACAAGGACGTCGATTAAATACAAACATACATACATACTTGTATATACGTATATATATTGAAATGTTTGTATGTATGCTCGATTATAATATGACCACAAATTGATTACAACTGGAAAAAGTCAATTTGTTGCTGAGTTTTTTCTTTTATTTTAAATTTGTAGGCAGTATTTGCCTCAAACAACTAACTACATATTGCTGACAGTATTACCAGAAGCATATAAAAAAACATAAAATCGCCTTAAAGAAAACAAACTAATAAAGAAAACAAGTAATAAAATTAATGTTGAAAACAATATGAAATGTATAATAATAAATTGTTTCCAAAAACAAAAAGCAATACTAAATTGGCAACACTGATTGCTTTTATATTACTTAGATAAATAAATTTATACATGCATATGTATGCATGTATGAAATGTATACATACGTATGTAAATTTAAAAAGTATAAGTACAAAAATTATCCTTTTTACTTTATAGTCTATCATAGTGATATCATTAACACTACCCAAACAACCCACTCAGTCAGTATTTTATTTAGTTTTCCGTTTGGAATTTGTTGGGAATAAATTTTTGTAACTTGTATTCTGTTTAAGAGAGTCTAATGACTTTCTTGCATGTCACATGATACTTTTGTATTGTTTTCATTCTTTACTAAAACTTTGGCAAATAGTTAAAGCATATTGCTCAATAAAATTAAATGATTTCTGTTCATTATTACTCCTCAACCGTGTTCGTTTCGTCGTTGTTTTTTTTACTTTCTTCTTCATTTGTTGTAGTTTGATAGTGAATAGTCTTATGAGTTAATTTGTTAGTTGGAGTTGAGTTTAAACTCTATTCAGCAGGCGTTTCGAAAATTTTTATTATGCCACATAGTAAATATAAAACGGCGTCTAATTGAAAGTCATTTAGATTTTTATAAACCATAACAAGGAATCACTAACAACACTGACATAATATCACAGTATTGTTAGAAACTAAAAATGAAAACTTTATTCCAATTACATGCATATATGTTATATTTGAAGATGATGAAGATTATTTTTACTTTTAAAGTTAACAATAAGAAGAAAGTATTGTAGGGTATTTGACATTTGGTTGTATATGATTTATTACTTAACATACGATTATGTTTTAATTATTAAATAATATTGCCATTACATATCTTTTATGTTATATACCAATATACCATTTCGTTGTTAATTAAATTGTATTTAATTATAAGGTGTTTTATGCTACTTTATTACATGCAAATTCATTTATTCATTCAAATTTGATAGATACAAAAAACAATCATTTAATTATTATGTTAAACATTCGTGTATATGTATAATTTAATTTTATTATATATGTATATGTTATTAAGTTCAATTATATCTTTGATTTATAACAAAAAATATAAATAAATTTCTTACACAGGTGATTGTGATGATGCAACCGATTTGCGTTGTAACAAAACTATTGCCCAGTTACGTAGCATGGATGCTCATATGACTACATTTATGCAACATCAACGTAATAACGCTACATATCCCTTAACTTCACCCACCGGCCAAATGCATCAAAATAATATGTCATCTATGAATTTACCACCACCATCTTCGCATCAGCAACCCATGCAACACAACCATCTTAGTTATCACAATAGTTTAGTGAATTTTCCTCAGCAACAACATCAACAGCACCAGCAACATAATTTCCATGGAGCACCTAATCACATATTGACATATAACAATCTTCAAGATACCACCGATTTGAATGACAGTCGTATTAGTCCGTCCATGAGTAGTAGTGATTATTTGAATTCAATGCATCAAATGGTCGAAGCCAATAATTTAACACAATTGCACCATAACAATGACATGAGTCCACATGCCCACATAACAACTCAACCACCAGCGACATCGGCAATTATCAATTCTGGCGTCTATCATAGTCATCAACAACATTTGGCTGCCTTAGCTGCACATGCTCAAGCACAAGTGCAGCACGATCAAAAAGTTGCCAAGTCATCATCATCTTCTTTTACAAATGTAGCAGCAACAACTACTGCCGCTGCAGCAGCATCATTAGTGGCTTCAACAATGGCTAATCAAATGTCGGCCACTTCTACATATTTTTCCAACAATGGCGCCGCAAATCTTGTACATAATCTTAACGAATACGACGAACGTTCATTGTCCTCAATGTCCAACGGCGGTGAAATTGATGCCGTTACCGATGATGAAGATGATGCTAAAGATCCCAGTGATAGCCACAATATTGATGTTACCTCTTCACCACAATCGCAACAACACTCCAGCTTTGGTAATGGTACTGGACTTAAAAGAAAATCATCCTCGAATCCCTCTCCCTACTGTGATGACTTGAATTCAATCAACAATAACAATACTAATGACGATAGAAATAGCGAGTGCCTGGGTAAGAATCTGGCAAATGGTAATGGCGGCTGTGCAGATAATTACATTCTAAAATCTCAATTCGAAGGTGGTGTTAGACCTCGTTCTTTAGAAGATATGCAAAAACAAAACTGTTTGGCTTTTAATGGCAATTCTGTAATGGAAAATTCTCTTAGTGCTCAATCCCAACAACATCAGCAGCAACAAAAGCATTTAGATGATTACAATCGAATGCATCATATAAGTGGAGCAGGAGGTGGGGGCAATATTGGTTCTTCAGGGGAGCAGCAGGATCGTTTAAATGACAATGATAGTGTAATGAATGGTAGTTGTGCATCAAGTGAAGATCTCAATCAAACTAATTCCAGTGAACAAGGCGAAAAAATTACATCAGGCAGTGATGATGAAGGTAAAAATTTACTTCCTATCTTAAATCCAATTATAGATATCATATCTGAATTATTATATATTTTACGCAAATGCCTAACTACAATATTACTGTTAATATTTAAATTAATTCATTTATATAGCTAAGAAATGTTCTTATATTGAAAATACGTTCCTTTCATTGTAGGCCAAGATGACAATTGTTCAAAAAAGAAACACCGACGCAATCGTACTACTTTTACAACATATCAATTACATGAACTTGAAAGAGCCTTTGAAAAATCCCATTATCCTGACGTGTATTCTCGCGAAGAATTGGCCATGAAAGTCAATTTACCCGAAGTTAGAGTACAGGTAAGTTAAACAACAAAACATTTTGTTTGTGTAAATTTTATATAGAAATCAACAACTAAATTTATATAATACAAATTTAAAACAAAAATCGGAAATTAAATAATTTCCGTTTACAATTTATATTCGCCAAAAATTAAGTTCAATCAAGTTGTATTAGGTGTTGAGTGAACATAATAAATATGTTTATATTTCAAAGAGATACAAAAATACGTTGTACTTGTAAGAAACCCTTCGTTAACTGACAGAAACAAGATTTATGTTATATAATTTATGTATGTAGAATAAATAAAATTCTTCTATACAAATTTACGAAGAAACGAAAAATAAAGTTGTCTTAAAATTTCTATGTAGTTAACAAATAAAATTTAAATTATCCTGATTTATTAAATAAAATTTTTGTCGATAAATATTTACATTATTCTTTATAATATACTCTTTATATTATACAAAGTTTAAATGAAAGAATGCCCTCAAAAATGTTTTTAGTCAAAAGACATCATACATGTGTAGTATAACAGGGTAACTGAAATAAAACGTACAAATGGCAGCTTTTTTTCTCAAAAATATTCATAAGAAATTCATAAGAAAATAGCTCATGATCGGGCCATTTTTCACCATTACCGTCATGAGAATTTAAGTAGAAATCTGGCTTAATTAAGTTCTTTTTGTACAAGATCATCAATTACACAATTCCAAAAGCAATTTATAATATAATTACTATGTTTTTACATGTCACTATTCAAGCGAACACTTTTCAACAGCAAAATAAAATTTACATGTATTGAATATAAGAAGGATACATTTGGAATAAAAAAATTAGCAGACGAATATTTTACTTTCGGGGCTTTTATACAATAAATACTATCAAATTTCCTGATTTGACAAATCATTTTTATTGACTAAACATTATCATACCAAAGTAACAGTCGAAAATGTTAAAAGCTAAACCTTAAAAATTATATTAAGGGTCGTTTTCACAATTTACAATTAAACTTAAAAGGTAAAAATTTGTATATTACAAATATAAGAGGACTCTGAAACATTCAAATATGTGAATATATATTTATATTCCTTAATAATATTTATAAAAATATAACAACTTTTAAAAGTAATTCTTATGAATTGAAAAAAAAAATACTTAAGGGTATGGATATAAATACATCCTGATTAAAGTTTACAATGACAATGAAAAGGGGTAGAATAACACAAAAACAGTAAAATTGTGTCTGCGAATATTTTGTGTGAATTTTGTTCAAATCTATAAAAGGAAAATATTTAAGAAATTGTTCTATACAAAATCAAATACAATAACATTCGTATGAAACGAGGAACCAAACAAGCACCCACCTACTCTTAAACCGCATATGGAACCTAAACATGCACAAAAATGTAATAAAAATATAAATTTGAATTTGATTTCTTTTTCGATTTTTTCCCTTTGTTTGTGTAACGTAAGCAATTTATTTATTTATTTTGTTATACATTTTGTATATAACTTTAGCTTATCAAAGATTTTTATTTGGCATTATAATGGTACAGCCCTTAAATGTCACTTTGTCAAATTGACGCTAAATTTATATAATAATTTAAAACATTTTGCTGCTACCAACTAAAATGGGCAATATTCTTGATATGAATACAATAAAAGTTTATAAATTTATAGAATAGTTAAATTATATTCTTGTTATTTTATTGTTGTAAATTGTTTTGGGTGTTTGGAGTTATAGGAAAATATTTACATTCGATTTATTTGTTAAATGTTAGTTTAAAAACTTTTGATTTGTTTTTATTGTAAAATGATTAATTTTAAATAAAATGATATAAAGATATGTACTGAAATAATAAATAGTAACTTAAAATGTGTATCACTTAACTCAAATATCAATATATTTTTACAAGGACATTAAAAACACAAACAATTTTATTTAAATTACCGTGTCTGTTATTAATTGAAATATTCAATTCGTTTAAAGTTGAACGAAACGTGTCTTTTTTCCTTGTGAAATTGTTATAATAAAAATAATATTAATAACAACGATTACATTAATCTTAAAATTATGCGCTAGATTATCATAATATAACATTTGACACTTGGCAAATTACATGCCAACCAACACTTTGTCTCCTTTCTTCTTGATGTTTTTTTTCGACTTTGGTTCATTATTGTACCACAAATAAGTAACAAGGATGTTTTTATGATGGGAAAGGAAACATATGTTTGTTGCAACTGAAAATGGCAACATTGTGGTAATAAATGACAATTATTTTATTGAGATTAAATGACTAAAAACAAAACGAAAACACAACAACATCCCCGTAAAAGAGCTAAAAGAAGAGAGACAAATAATCAGATTAGGGTTAAAAAAGAGCAATTGTTTGAAGAATCAACACTGAAGAGACAATGAAGAAGAATGACATAAAGGAAAATTCAGCAATAGTAAAGGGTGGCAAAAAATATACATATATATGTATATGTATGTGTTTATACAAACATATGTCTATTTTCGTAATAGAAAGATATTTCAAATATCCTTGATGACCATAAAATTCATACTTATATTAAATTCGAATACTACTTTGCAAAAAAAAAACTATTGAGAATTACTGATGTATTGGTAAGATAGAGCTTTCTATATCCCATATTTTTTCGTAAAACAAATCGATTAAATGAAATTAAATTATCAGTCAAATTGTCTTCCAGAATTTGCTTTTTACATGAAAAACTAAAAATAGATAATATTTTGGTCATGCAGAAAGATAGTTAAAATCCGAGATCACTCAAATTTTCTCACAATTCGATTTTTGTATTAAAATCAAAAAGTCAATATTAATTTGTTAAAAAGAAAGTAATCAACATATTTCAACAAATATATAGTTTATAATTTTTCCACAATTAATTGAAACTCACAAAAATTCTTTGAAATCCGGGAATTAAAAGTTCCTGCATTTCCCGAGAAATCTCTATACTTTAGTCCCATCAATTTTCGTATGAACCTATTATATCAAAGAATATATCTACAATACCTATTAATAGTTTGAAAAATAACTGATATAAAAACTTCCGATATCCCATTAAATTTCCTCACGTAATAGCTATCAAATCATTGGTCAGATGGGACATTTTATTGTCCAAATACTAACGGACTGTCAGAAAAACTAAATAGAATAGATGATATACAGTAGTAGTATATGTTTGGATGTATTTCTATTTTGTTAACATTTTTTGTTATTCGTTTTAGTCTCTTTGTTCGTTCGTGGCATAAACTAAAGTGGCTGCTTGTAGCAGCATCTATAAAGTGTTTGAAAACACCTAATCATACGCTGGATTAAGCACAATCATTGAAGAAAATTACAATTTACAATGTGAATATATGTATGTATATACGTTATGTATACATATTAATGTATGTTTCAAAGAAGAATAAAAATAAACAAAATAACCATAACTAAAATGTGTAGATGTAGATTCAGTCTTATAATGTTCCCGGGTAAATAAATGTTAAAAAGGGAATTTATTATTATTGTTGTTGCTGTTGTATTCGTATTTGTATTGTAAAAGGGAAGGAGTTGTGTGTTTATTTATGCTTGTTATAAATAATCGTTTGTGTATATTGTTGCTGCCACAAGAAGGGTTAATTAAAATGTAATTTAGTGTAAAAGCAGAGTAAATTGTAGAGTAAATCAAATAGAAAATAAATTCATTTTCATTTAATTCACTTACACACAACAGAAAACTGTCTAATCGAAATTGATTAAGTTTAACAAATTTTGATTGATTGATTTTTGTCCTATGTTAGCAAGTGCCACTTCAAAGATTAAGATATAACGAAAAGAGAAAAAAGGATTAAATAATTTTCAACAATTATGTTTAGTAATGACTTGACTCCAGCCCACACTACACTTAAATTAGCTATGTTTCTAAAATTAAAATTGATTTTCTGAACTACATATGAATCTTTACAAATATATTTTTATTATTATGAAGACAATAAAAATTAACAGAATTTACAATAACAATATTTATGTTTCTTCACAAGTATAAACAATTATAGCTGGCATAGTTTTACATTATTATCATATAAGTAAATCAAATTGTTAATAAAAAATAAATTATTAAAGATATAAATTTACTTTTATAGGATTTTATATATATAATTTGTATTGAATTTCAATAAAAAACCCAGAAAAAATACTACAATTTAAAAGAACTTGACTATAATTTTAGTTCCAAAAAAAAAATCGAAATAATATAGTTTGTAATAAAAGTAAATAAAAAATAATAAATAAACGAAAAATAAATAAAATAAATTCAAATGAGCAGGTGGATGTTAAATCAACAAAAACTAAATAAAAATAAAAAATAAGGT
>JACGTJ010008668.1:0-25378 GCA_014858695.1 Chrysomya rufifacies | reverse complement strand
TATATATAAACATAATGTAATTGTATTATTTAAAATTTAGAAGATATTCGGTCCAATTGAATACTTCAATCCACGGTAGATTGATATTCAATTTTGCGAAAAACTAGCCCAGCAAGAAATTCTTGTTAATATAACTTATAACTGAAATTAGAGTTTTTTCCACTTCCTACTGGTTTACACTGGTTCTTTTATACCGGTCTAAAAGTTGACCTTCGATCATATTACGTGAAGATTTTCGTACCGGTTTACTTTCTTCTAGGGGCTATGTATTACCATTGCCACTCTAGAACAAACACCTCAGTTATTGTTTTTAAATTATTTTGCTGTACCTGACTAGCGAAGGGAATATGAAAGTTTCTTCCCATATTAGCCCATATTTCATAATGGTAACACGGAAAATAAGCTGATGTTGTAGTGTATTCCTCAGCTTTTCTGTATAATTTATTTATTCGTTTTTCATATTAGTGTAAAAAAAATATTTTATATAAGTTAACTATGGATTAACGTTTTTAACAATAAAAAATTTCATTTTCATTGAAAACATAAGAATTTTAAACTATTTGAAACAGCAGGGTGTTTTACATTCGTTCCATATCTCTCTTAAAATAAAAACAAATTCGGAAACATTATCAGTTTAAGAGAACACTTTTTCAATCGTAAATCTATGGTAATGTTGTTGCCTTAAAAGAGTTAGAATTTTTATAAACATACAGTTATTTGATTAAAGCTAGTAGAAATGTTCATATATACAAATATAATATTACTCAGTTCTTATCAGATATATAAACAACTATTAGATAAATAAAATTCTAAAGCGACAGTAAATTATTATTTGGAACATCCAAATAATTGTAATAAAAATTTCAAACATAAAATACAATTAAATTGTATAAAATACAGAATGAATAAAGAAATTAAGGTGAGAATATTAATAATAATTTTTGGTTTATGCGTAAACACAAACTTTGGACAACAATCTACGGAAGTTAAGGTAAAAATAAAAGAATCTACTCATGGTATGGAACTTAAAATACAATTTTATAGGATTTCATATTAACAGATGCTTTTTTGCGTCATGCACGTCATAGATGTTTGCAACAGTTTCCTCTGGCGGATCTGGACAATTTTAGTGATAATCATGAAACTCATTGTTATTTACATTGTTTCCTATATAAATCGGGTTTAATGGATCTAAAGACTAGAGGTTTAAGTGTGAGTTAAAAGCTTAAGAAGCGGAAAAAATAAAACAATATTATATTTCTCAATTAGAATGAAAAATTTCTAAATATTTGGGAGAACATTGAAGAAGCTTTTGAGGAAGATACTTGTATGGAGAGATTTGATTTTAGTGAATCACTTAATGGTACTTGTATTGAAACATATCGTAAATTAATGGACTTTCGCAGTAATTGTTTGGAACTCTTCGAATATACTTTTGCAACTAACAGTACTTGGAAAACAGAAGATGTAAGTTGGAAAATATTTATGTAAATTATGGTGATATTTATTAAGATATTTATTTTTGTAAACAGTCAAAATTTACTAAGAAGATTGGGCAATCTGCCTCAGAGTTTTGTGATTTCTACGATGAGGATAATATTTTGGCTAAAGAGACTTCACAGGAACAGGAAGTTACTCTACTGTCACAGTACAAAAATAAATTGATATGTATTTTTGAAAATATTCATTACTTGGATGCATATGGTAGAGTTGATGTAAGTTTATAATTGGTTTACATTTAAGAATTTAACTTTGTGTGAGTGTGCATTTTTTTGTAGGAATCTGAAATTATTATGAGTTATAAAGAAGCCCAGCTAGATACCAAAGAAAATATTGATATTATAAAAACTTGCTCTCATCGCGCCAATTGTAAATATCAACAAAGTTATTTGGGTAATACAGTTTTGGAATTGCAAAAGTGTCTAAAGTCAAAAAGTGCAGCATACAATAAAGTATTTTATTTAAGAGATGAAACTTCGCGGCAATATTGACATTTAAGTTGTGATGATTTTTATTAAATTATTTAGTATTCATTTTCTTTTTTTTTCAAAATAAATTAACAAACATTAGTTTTAAGTTTAAATACAAACATTTAATTGTTCATATCAATTAAAATATTTGATAACTCTGACAAGTAAATAATGGGAGCATCGAGGAAAATAAATTGTTAATCCAAAAAGGTAGCTTAAAGTGTGAGCAGGAGAATTGATAGCATAAATTCCGGTTCTTAATTTTTGCATTTCGATGCTTTTACAAAATTAAATAAAGCCAGTTAGGTGATTTGAGAAAAATATATTAAAAATCACTTTAATAGTCGGCTGCGTTTGTTGTTATAGATTTCATGGCAGCTGTTATATGATCATCAAGTGGTAGACTTTCATCCATTGAAGGATGACGATATTTTTCCAAAAAGTAGCAAGTTCCATTGCCAGCATTGAAAAATTCCTTAGGTAAGCAAGAAGGATCTCTAGGTTGTAAGTCAAAATCAAAGCCAGAATGTTTTATAAGCCATCTAAAATGAAGTAAATATATTTAAATAGTAACACATCTTAATTCTTAAACATTTTTATAACTTACTCTCTTGTTGTGGGACTAACATTTATTTTGCAAGCCTCACTGCCGGACTCAAACTTATTGGCAATAGTTACATTATGACCAAACAAACAATAACGCGGCATTTTACGACCTACAACTCCTGCTAAAACCGTGCCGGTATGAAGACCAATACGCATTTTGATTTGTTCCCCATCATGAGTTATTTGTCTGGAACAAGCATCCACCATTTTCAAAGCCATCCAGGCAACCTTGTGAGCATCATATATAGAAGCTCGATGTAAACCGCTGGCAACACAATAAGCATCACCTATAGTCTCCACTTTATAAACATCAAACATGTCGCAGAATTCATCAAAATCTTTGTATAAACTTTCCAACATACTGATGACCATAAAAGGAGTTGCACGTGAGCAAATGCTGGTAAAACCCACAATGTCACTGAATAGTATGGTGACATCTGGATAAGTTTTAGCATCAATACTGGCACCCAGCCACAAACGTTCGGCAATTTCGGCTGGAAAAATCAAATGCAAAAGACTAACATTCTTCTTACGCTCTTTGGTAACTGCAGCATTAGCTTCTTCTATGGAGCTCTTTAATTTATCCATGCGACGGCGTAAACCATCTTGGGCTCTGGCTTGTTCTCCTACCAAAATGACTTCACGTGTAGCATCATGTAAAGGAATATCGGAAATGAAAAGACCATTACAGGTCAGGCCATCTAAGCCATCCAAAAATGGAGAACCCATAAAAAGTAAGGAGTTGGATTCGGGACAATGTACCATTTGACCCTTAATTTCAAGACCCTGAAAAAAACCGCAATTATAATAACAAATTGAAGAGTTTTTTAAATAAAATACATTACCTTAGCTGTAAAGTCTTGAACATCAGGAGGATTTTTTAAAGCAATTAAAAAGGGTGTATACGTACGACGCACGATATCGCGAAATTTCATATTTAAACCCTTAGGACGTTTAAAATCGAAATAAGTGGTAGCTAAACAACCATAATCCGCCAAATAGGGTTTATATAACTTGCTAAAGCCTCTTCCTATAACACAATTGTATGATTAATTAATTATTTTCTGAATAATTTCCCTGTTAAATAGTACAGAAATACTTACCCAATTGCACTAATTCCAATTCTTCATTCATTATAAAATGCCAAGGAAAAGCTTTACAAAATGAACTGGAATTCATCGATAAATCGGCAGCACTAGTTGAATTACTACGTTGCATGATAACCTCTTCAGAGGGCTTCATAACTTGTGGTTCTCTAGCATGACCATCTTTAGCCAAGGAAAATAAATAACGATAACGACGACAGTCTCCCTCTACCGGTTCAATTTTTATATTAACGTGGACATTGAACAACATACGCGTTAATGCCTTTAGGGAACCCAATAAAAGCCAAGCTATAACTGGACGTTCAGAGGTGAAAATCAATTCACCATCACCGGCACATACAAAACCTGTATCACTACAATCTTCTTCCTAGATTTTAATTAATTAATTTTATAATTAATAATTAATGATATAATTTAATATTGCTTAAATTAAGATTCGTTGTACCTCCTGAAATTTCAAAACATCATATACTCCATCCAGAGAACCCAAAAATTCTTGTAGTTCAGTGCCCAAACAACGAAAAGCTCTTTCTATGATACCAGTACAGCAGGATAATATTAGTTCCTCTCCTAGGAGTACTAATATTTCACTTGCACTTGATTCATCCATTTCCAATAGAATATCTTGTATATCTCCCAAGTAATCGTAATTGGGTACATTTTTCAATGTATTCAAATCAATGCGTCTGAAAGTTGGAATGTATATATGACATTAACATTTCTTCTTCTAGAGGCTTTGTATGTCCCAAATAATCAAACATTTAAACGAAACATTATGCGTTTAAATGTTCCAAAATGTGGTACGATTCTGCCCGTTTTCAACACCAAACTAAGTTATAACTTCGTAGTTCCTGCGATGCGATCTCTTTCGCGCTTTTAACAGACAGATCGACTTGAAATCTTACCATACCAGACAGACGGGTAGATATAGCTAGATCGACTTGAAATCTTACCAGAATATGTATGCATACACATAACGAATGGCAAAGCCAATATATCTCAAAAAATTGTCTGATGCTGGGTATAAAAATTAAGGTATCGTCGCAATTTTAAAATCATTTTAGGGCTATTTCAAAAATGTCTTGATAAAATTTTGAATAAGCCGCTATATTTACAGAAAACCAAGACTACAACAATGGTCGGTCAGATTTTCATCACCTACCGTACACAAACCCTCTTAAACATTTGGAATATGTATCAAATTTTAAAGATATATGGAATTAATAAATCTACTGCATTGCAGTGGGTTATAATACATTTGAACTTTAACGACTATATCATTGTCACTTGTTTTTATTCGAATTATAGTGATAGTTAGAATTTTTCCTGTCAACAGTTTTATTGAATACATAGCGAACATTTTATAGATAATTTTATTCATTACAATCTCTAATTTATTATTGATTCATAAAAAGGACATAATTATTTTTGACGCCTAATTTAACAAGTTCAAGTGAGGGACATTTCCTCACGCAATTAATGTATAAATGCGTTTTATGAGGAAAATAACAATTACATTAATTTGGTCATTAACTATTTAATGTTTTGTAATATAAAATAATACAATTGCTAGCAGTCTTTTCACTAAGTTTTATTTGGATTTCCGGTAACGATTATGTTATTCTATAAATTGACATAAAATGTTGTAGACAACAATTTGTTATTATGTGGTGTTACTGTCAATATGCGTATGATAATAAAGGGTTGCCTTATATAGTTTGATATGTAAAGAAGAATACGGGAATTATTAGCAGGTTTCGTTTACTTCGAAAATGTAATATTACTCAGTATCCATAATTATAAAATTTTCACAATTGAAGGAAAATTCTTAAATTTGATAATCGTAAAATTTAAAAATCAATTTTGGCAACAGTGTATAAATACATTAAGTATAGTTTTTCAAAATTTTCTTATTACTTAACAACTTACAACTTGGAAATTTTTGGCCAACTTTGATTGTATTTCGAAATTAAAGAAGTAACAGCCGTATTTAAATCTTCATTCTGAAAATAAGAAAAGAAGTAAACTTTATGTAAAAATACAACAAATATAGAATATATAAACTACTGTACCGAAGGTGCTGTCAACAGCTGTATGGCCATTTGTAAATGGGTTAATGTTAAAGCATCATCTGGTTGTTCATCATCCTCCAAGGTCCAAGTGGCAGAAGGTTCCGCAACCACTGAAGGTTGGCGAGACAATGAATCAGTGCGACGAAAATAAGGACATGCCATTGTAAATGTTTACGTTGGTAGTAAAAACCCCAACAAAAGTGTATAAAACTACAAGGGCCCCTTGACAAACTCAGCCAGTCAGTTATTCAGGCAGCCAAAATGATAGACAGCCGGACGGACAAACGACCGCAGTAGCTGGATAAATAAAATCTAAAGAAATGAAATAGCAAAAGCAAAAAAATAGTAATTGAAGTGCATAAAAAAACGTAAGAATAATATAGAAAACTAAGAGCAATTGAAAACTATACTAAGTATTGAATGAATAGTTTGAACTACAATTTGTGATATAATAAAGATGAATAAAAATTATGAAAAAGGGAAGTGGTGGGGGATGGTGAACATCCTTAAAAGGACCTTATTCCTTATGAAATATCTATATATATTTTTTTCAATTCACAAGTTCAATGTTAAGAATTACAAGACCATTGAAATTATTAAATTAATACGTAATGATTCTAAATTTATAACAAGGATTTTCCTCAATAAGAGAAAAGGAAATCTTAATTTCTTTATACTTGAATTATAAATACACACAGATAACTATATAAATACGTTAACTAAAATATAGTGCAGTAGGGTCATGTATGTATATTAAAAAATGAAAAATTAAGGATACACACACAATAAATAAGAGATGGATTTTTTCCCTTAATGGCTTTTTGGGAAAAACAGATATTTAACCCAAAGATTTCAAGTTATTAGTAATTAAAACACGATTTTTACTTACTTCTTTTAGCACTTAATATTAATTTGTTTAATTTTTGTTTAACTTTTACAATTATATTTATTTATTGTTTCAATACATTTTTAATTTATTTCCCTTTATGTTTTTGGTTTTCATTAACGAAATCAACTAACTCACTTGCCACCAGTACAGGAACTAAAAGGGACATTTATGTCAGTGGGTTTCATATTTTCACTATGCCACAATTGAAAAAAGCTTCCCTTTTTATTAAGCTTTTTAACTGTAAATATTAAATGACGGTTAAGCGCAAACGCCATATTTTCAAGTTTATGTTGAGAAAAGCTTTTAACTAAAGCTTTTTGTTTTATGCAGTTTGTTTACATTTTGAAAGTGAAATCTCTATGAATAATAAACTACTTGTTGAATTGTTTATTTACTTTTTTACTCTTACTCTTTATGTTCATCTCTGTTTAAGTTTACTATTTTCTCTGTTTAAAATTTGAGAAAGTAGCTTTTTATGAATTTGTAAACAAGTTATGCAGTATTAAATGTAGCCAGATAAAAAGATCTTTATAGAAATTTTTAACATTTAACATTTTCTCTTTATTTATTTAAGCTATATTGAAAATTTTTTGTTGTGCAAAAATTTTATTTTTATTGAAAACTTTTACACATTTTTTTTCTAGAAATTTATCACGATTTTTTTTTTTAAAATTGTCACGATATTTTCTTTAATAGAAAAGTTTTGCGATGTTTTCTTTCTACAGAAAATTTCACAAAGTTTCTATAGAAAAGTTTCACGAAGTTTTCTTTTTATTTTTTTGTAGAAAATTGTCACAAAAATTACTATTTAAAATTTTCATGGTATTGGTATAGAAAATTTTAACAAAATTTTATGTATAAAACTTTTACTACTAAAGATTTCTTTATAGAAAAGTTTTTATCAAATTTTTACAAAATTTTCTTTTTCCGGAAAAAATTATTTTTATAGAAAATTTTAAGATATTTTTCTTTTTAGAGAAAAAGAAAATTTTTACAAAATTTTATAAAGCAAAATTTTACAAAATTTTACAATTTTAGAAAATTTTATACTGAAAATTTCGCAAAATTATGATTTTTTTTAATTAAAAAATAAATAAATAACATTTAATAAAATGTTATAAAAAAAGCAATGCATTATAATTATGTTTGGAATTAAAATATTTTTAACGAATAATGTTGTGATTTTAAATTATTAATAAACAATCTGGCAACATTTATTTATGTTATCAAACAGATTTGAAAACAAACTCACACTTTGAGTATTTAACAGTTGATAGATAATATTCTACTATGTACTTTTTATTGAGAAAGTGGTTGGGGGATCAAAAATGTTTGAAAGTATTTATTATTTATACCAAAAACTCTCACATGAGAATTTTTTTTTAATTTTCTATAAAGAAACATTAAGTAGAGAGCTAATTAGCAGCTTTCAGTTGTTTGTAGTCAATTAAGCATATCGGTTGGTTCTCTGCTTTAAAGGTGTGTTAAAGAAATACATTTTAAAACTATTAAATTAGCAACAATAGAAAATTATTAAAAAAAATATATATTTTTAGTGTTTCTTTTTTAGTTGCATAGCACGCATTGCTTTTAAAAATTTAAAGTATCTAGAGAGTCTGCTAAAAGAAGCTTAAAAAAACAACATGACAGATATAAAACAACTTGTAAGTTAAAATATCACTAAACATTAGCGATTTCATTACCTTAGATAAGTTCATAGTTCAGTTTATCTTGGCATGTTTAGAAATAATTTCTGGTGGCTGTGTTTTATCTTTTTTGTTTTCAATTTACAATTTGATTTATATGATTTGTGCATTTATTTACTGAATTTATCATTAAAGTAGCATTTTTATTGTTATCACTTTTCCAATTGACTTCCGTTGAAGTATACACGCGAGTTTTACTAATTTACGTTCACCAAGTCCTTGCGCGCCCTTTCTGCTGTGGTTAGTTGATTGGCGAGAAAGGGAGAGAGAGCATTTTGATGTGTATTCCTTTGTCAATGTCCTTGTTGGTTATCGATGTTGTCTATTTTTGAGTACATAAACGAAAATAAGAGCTTTATAAGTTTTTGAAGGTTTGAACAAATTTAATTTTAAAAGCTTTGTAGAACGGAATTTTCTTGTATTCCCAAGTGTCCCTCAAAAGATTTAAGTAACCAAATCATTTTAGTTTTATTTAGGAGATTTGTTATCAAAGCCATTGAAAATAAACTTAATGGTTTAATCTTATCGGTATTTAAGCGATTTGGTTAGTTAATTTTGAATATTTGTTGCATTATAAAGTTATTAGTATTTAGTAATTTGAAAACGATGTTATCGTTGAAAAATGTTTTTATGTTATTTCTAGCTTGAAGTTAATATAAAAATTTAATTATTAACATTAACATTTTGCTAATATTTTTATAATTATCATAACATATGTTACTTTAAATCAGACGTTTATTAATATTTGCAAGTTCAACTGACATTTAACATATACCCCACACCACCAACGGTGAATTCTATATGTGTTTGTGCAGATGTAAGAACATAGAGAAAAAATACCCAAACACCCAATTTTAACTTTTCCGTTTGGCTTAGAATCACTTCCTTAATAGATGTAGCCATGTCCGTCCGTCCATGTAAATCTTCTTCAAATTTGGCACTGATTATCATTAAAACTGGATCCATTATTTAGATCTAAATAGATGATCAAAACTTCATGCCAATCGGTCCGAAATTGATATTTAGAGCATATAACATTTATCGAACCGGTTAAATATTGTACATAATATTCCGACTTTATGTGTTGTAGGGTATAATATAGTCGGGATTGTAAGACTCAAGCAGTCATAATATCCTGTTCTAAACAAAATATCTGTTAATAGAAAATTTATATAAAAGTTTTATATTCTACATAACACTTTAACTCCCCAACTAAAATGTTTTACAATTAATTTGATCTTTTTATAGTTAAAAAGTCAGGGTTTAAAATTGACTCCATTTTTTACCTGCATCATAATATATTTTGCTTTTGTACGAGATCCAGTTGGAGAATTATGGACAACGATCTTGAAATGTGCTCCTATTGTCTGCTTAATGTTATATGTTATCTTAAAAGGCTTTAGTTTAACGAAAGAGTAAGTTTTATCTATGTTAACTGAAATCATAAACAATGATTATTAATATAAATGTTTAATACTCCGTAGACATAAATATTCTCAACTAATATTATTGGGTTTAATATTTTCATGTGGTGGAGATCTTTTGCTAAACATAGATCTTTTTCCGCACGGCATGGGTTCATTTGCTGTGGCCCAAATTTGTTATATGTTTGCTTTTGGCTTTAAACCTTTGAAATGGTTAATAGCAGTGCCTTTGTATTTGGCAGGAGCTGTGTGTAAGTGTATTTAAACCATATTTTTTATATATAAATTTTCTTAAAAATTATGTATTTTTCAGTGGTTGCAATTGTTTTTAAGGATTTGGATGAAATTTTAGTGGTAGGTCTACCCGTATATGTTATCCTATTGCTGACAATGTGCTGGCGCTCTTTGGCTCGAGCTGTCGATAGCGAATGCTTCCTTTACAAATTCTGCGCTGTGGGCAGTGTATTTTTTGTTATCTCTGATGGTTTGATTGGCGTGGATATGTTCCTTATAAGAGTCCCTTATGCTAGGGTTAGTATAAAAAAATAATTAACTAAAATAAATTTCTCTTTATTAATAATATTAACTTTTAAAGATTTGGATTATGGCTACTTATTATTTCGCTCAATTTGCTATTACTTTGAGCACAGCCAAGGAATGTTGTGACAAAAGAAAGTCCCCAAAAAACTTGAAAAACCTACGCCGCCAAATGAAAACTAAAGACTGAATCAACTAATTCTAATCTATGTAAACTTCCTGATGATTATAATGAAACCCTTATCACTCTTACAATTCAAAAATGTATTAACCACCTGTTGTAACCTAAGTACTTCCATTTGTTGTTATAGTAATCCCATATTTTGATGAAATGTAACTCTAACTCTTGTTAACTAGTTGTAGCCTCAAACCAAACATAATATTTTTAAATTTTAAGCGTTTATAGAAATAATAATGAATGAATTATATGTAAATAAAAATCAAATATTTTAAAAATATAAATATGCATCTTAATATACAAACATAACATTTTGTTGTAGTTTACTGATTGCATTTCTTTATACTTCTGTAATTAACATAAACCTTTTAATTACTCTACTAACCGCTACTAACAGAATGGCGCCAGTAAATTTGTTTCCCTGCTGTTGATAGTCTTATAACAGAAAACTGTTATTTAACATTTCGAAAACAACACAAAATTCGCAAATATTGTGAAAATCTCTTAAAAAAGAACATTTTGTTAAAATGTTTAAACACAAAATGTTGTGAAAATTTTCTATGAAAACAAAACATTTGTGAAAATTTCATAAAATATAAAATTTTGTGAAAATAGTAAAAATTTTAGTTAAAAAGGTATTTAATCATTTTTAACAGAAAATAAATAAGCAAATAAATAAATAAAATAACATTTTCTTTAATGAAATTTTGTAAAAGAAAAATTTATTTAGGTCTCAATTATAAATTAGCTTTGACCACAAATATTATTTTATTTTTTAGTTTTCTTTCCCTTTGATTTTGGATTAATTTTCCTGTTTGTATTGCGCTTTGAAATAAAAAGAATCACTAGAACTTTAAGACCTGCGTAAACAATTTCCACTAAACTTAAGACCGAAGCACCCAATGATAAACCTAATATGCCACCAAACTGAGCTAATAAATCAAAAAACGTATAATCCAAACGAGCCAAATATTTTGTTACCACTCCCTGGCCTATGTAAATATCCCCTTCAATAAGGGGAAATGTTATATTAGGACTGAAAAGGTAATAAAATAATGATTACATATAAATTAGATTTTAATTCGCACTGTACTTACTTTGGCAGAACATTTGCGTTTAAGCCGATTAAGAACACCAAAGAGTAACAATTATCCACACAGTCACAAACAACTCCACGTCGAGAATCCATTATGTACTGATCTTGTATGGGACTTTTAATATAACTGAAAATATCTGTGTAATAGCCATTAGATAATGAAATTATAAATTTGATTTGTTAAAAATATGATACCTCTATTCTCATATATACATTGGAAATCCGTTACGGTACATTCTCTTTTATCTGTTTGGATAGAGTTAGAGTTAAAAATAGTTTAACCTGATTTTCCTGAAATTCTACCTACTGGCTTTTGGAAAGAACCAATTCAATGTGCAATCACAAATTTTGATTAAATTCTTCTGCTGGCATTTCACATAACAATTAATTTTATTAAATGGCAAACGATCAATGCGATCATAGCGTCTATTTTTCTCATCCTAAAGTAAATGAATTTGTTGAAATACGAAATAATAAAATTATTTTCATAACTCACGGCAAATAGACATCTGCGTCGACGTGGATGTAAACGTCTGGTATTTGTAGATGTTTCTGTTATTGTAGGTATTACTGACAGATAACTTTTTGTGTTTGGTAAGAAAAAATGTGTGAGGGATTCACTCCACTCTTCGGATTCTTTAATCATTACCTGTAGTTATATATATATATATATAGGATCTCATCAAATTATTATTTAATTTATATTACATCAATTCCAAAAGTAGTGCTACCCTGAGGCCCAGCATAGGATTTGTTGTATTGAAGAATAAATTTGAGACCAGAACCTTCTCCGGCTTTACGGATTTTCCAGGGATAAAATGGGTCAGTAATCTGAAAAGAAAAATAAAACAAACATTAAATAAAGAATTTACATTAATAAACCGTTTTCAGGATGTATATTTGGAAATAACCTTCTTTTTAGTCGACTCTTCTGATATCATAGAATTGAAAACCATACAAATACCCTTTTCGGTACGTTCGGCTACAAAAATCTTACAACAATCATATATCTTTTCATCAAACACACATTTCACAAACAACTCATCACAACGAAATGCCATAAATTTTGCCAACTCATTCAATGAAATTGCATCTATAACTCTAGGTATGGTATGATTTTTTAACAAAACCAAACGTTCCAGTCTAGACAAATTCATATCATCCATTGCCTGTAAGACATCATAGAAAACGGATCTCAAATATTTATCCGGATAGGGTGGCAAAAATTTTTCCTCTGCAGCCTTATAACGCATCCAATTAATATGATCCCAAGGACAGATGGCAACAGCTGGGAAATTAATTCTATAAACTGGCATTTGTGACGTCTCTACTACCGTTTTAATTTGTTGCTTATTATGACGACTAGCCAAAGACAAATACATGACGATGCACGTAATAATAGCAGCAATCACCACTAACAACCAAAAGAAACGTACTCTGGAGCGAAGACTCTTATCCCAGATATAAGACACACCATGAATACTGTTGGTAAAATATTTTATTTGTTTCATTATACGATCGAATAGCTGCATTTGTTGTTGCTCCTTATGTGAAGTGGGATTAAAGGTTAGCAAACCTTTGGGATGGCGAAAGTTAGTATTTTTATAGCGCACCAATTCCTTATCGTAAATCATTTTTGTTGTTCTTTTAACTTTTGTTGTGTGTGTCTAACTTGCCCAAGAGATTATTGTCTTCTGGCTAAAACTATAAAAACGAAATCAATTGTGTTGTTGAAATAAAAGAAATTTTATGGTTACAAATTGAATTTGTGGTTTGTGGAATAATGAAAATGACTAAAGCAATTGAGTGGTAATATAATAAAATGGGTTGTAATTGAAACAAACATTAAACTTCAATTAACAGCTAATATAGTAATTTGTATTAATTTTTGAAGTGCTAAAGTTTTTAGTTGCTTTATTATTGTTTGATTATTTAGTTTCATTTTATACAAATTAATTTGTAAAAAGCTGATAGATTAAAGCTCATAACTCTCTTCAGTACACACATTTACATTTAGCATTTCTGACCCAGTTTGTCGAGAAACTACTAGGGGTGAAATGTTATACGATTAATATAAACTCCAACCTTAACTGGACTATATTCTCTAAGATTTGATTTCTTTCTCTGTTGTCATTTCTGTTGTATTTCTTTTTTTAGCTTTTTATTTGCATAAAATTTCCTCTTAACATCAACCAATGTTCTATATATTTTATATGATTTTTTTCTTGATGGAATCATTCGAGCATATATGTCTGAAATAAAGTTATTTGACGGCAACATGCAACATTACACCTTACATGCACAACACATTAACACTGAAAAACTATTTAGTTTCTTAAGTTGTAGGCAGATTATACCAACATTTGAACATAATATTGAAACAAATTTAAAAACCTAAAAAAGCATTTGTTTTTGTTTTTCAAATAATTTTTAAATAATAACTAAAAGTAAATACTAACTTCTCGTCAATTCGAGTTAGTGTTTTACTGAAATGACGTTCGACCATACACCTTCAAGAAGTATCATCGATATCATGTTAAAAAACTACAACGATTGAGTTCTTCTGTGTGACCTAAGATTGTATAGGAATAAATGATAATGGGGTATATCAATCTTACATACAAGATCCAAGGTTTTCATCGCCTGTTATACCCTGATGTTCGGAATCTATACCAACTTCACTTGATGCAATTATAAAGAAATTTTGACTTGATCATGTTAGATTTCAACGCCTTAATTGCGGTCTATTTTTTAAAAAACTTGTGAATCCATTTGAAAAATTGTGAATATATTTGATAATCTAAGAGACACATTGTCAGAAAACACTCCCTAGTAGTTTCTGTATTTGATTCATATTCTCTCAAAACAAAATCTGTTGTCTATTAATGAATAAGCTTTTTGTTGTGGAAAATAATGTTATAGTTCAAATACATACATGTATGTATATAAATCTTAGGCACAGAAATATTCGCTTAATCTGAATCTTAGTTTATAGTAGAAAACGCAATATTTGAATATTAGCACTGGACATTTCATCTCAAATTTCTCCAACTACATGTTTTTGTAATTCTATATGTATGCATGCTTGTATAAATGAATGGATGTTGTTTTGTAGTTGTGTTTGCAATTCAACGCATTCACACTCTCCAAAGACCTTTCCCAGCAGACCAAATGATGTCTAACAAGCTGTAAAGTTGACATTGCTATCAAATAGTCGATTAACAGATGACAATTTGTTTTGACAATTGACAAAAACGTAATGTATTATAGATGACACTGTCATGCAGAAGTTCCCGAATACAACCAACACTCGGCATTATTTCTAGACAGCGTCATACAACCATAAAAGTGTCAATACGTGTTTCAAGGCATTGAAATATATCAGACCCGAGTTTTAATCTCTTTTTTATTTTTGTTAATAATATCCAACGTTTGTGCAAACTTGTCGTCCGTGTGTTATTAAGGACTATGCAAAATCATTAAGACATCATCGACTTGGCCTATTGGGTTCATTCATTCACTCACTACACTTACTACTTCATAAGTTGGAGTAGTAGTGAAGGATGGTTTTGATGGTTGTTACAGCAAATTGCTTTTACAAAAATGACAAACAATTCCGGCCTCTTTCGTGTTTGAAAGGCTGACATTATTAAGTTGACTCTTAAAAAAGAAAGGTATTTTTTTGAACTGCATAAATTGAAGTTGAAATGTAGTGAGAGTTGTTATACATATGTACAATATTGCAAATCCTTTTTATAGTTACAGGAAATGTGTTATTTTTCATATAAAAGATTTCAAATGATTTTAATCTTTAATTTTTTAACATCTTACTTTTAATATTATTATAACTTGTTGTTAAAATCATAAACCGAAACGAATTAATGCGTCACGTTTTATAATGTTAAGTTAATAAAATGCAACTGGTTGAATTTTTTGAAGTTTAGAAATATAAAATGGGTAAAGTTGTTTGATAACTCATTACCACATCTATTACCAGTAACATGAAGGTTATACCTTCATGTAATAATGAATTCTCCTTTCTATAAAAAACCTCATAATTTTTTAAAAATCAAAAATGTATTTATGAATAGAAAATATTTATTAGGAATACGATAAAAATTCAATTAAAATCTAAATTATTTAAAAAAAAAATTTACTCAAAAAAGTAATATCACTAAGCCTGAGCAACACTTTGTTGCACCAACTGTAAATTGTTCTTAATGAAGCAAGTGGCACCACGATAAGCCCATTCACAAGCATTTGATCCTTGTTCATTCTTATCGACACATGAAGCAATCTTGGCATGGAGAACATCATCGTGATTGGCTTCAGCATGGCTGCCCAACAATTGTTGATGGATGTTTTCCACATTGAAACCAGATGTTGTATCAAACAAACCGAATTTGGTGAAAACACATTTCAAATAGCATTGAGTAGTGGCATCATTGGGATATTGCCAGTTTTTATAGTGTTCCACTTGTGCTTCGGGTATTTGCAATTCAGCTACACATTCATTGCGATATTGCACTAGATTCTCACGAGTTTTTACCACAAACTCGGCAGAGGTCTGGAATTTAAAAAAATATTTAGTTTTTGTATTATCTCAGAAGTTGAAATATATAACTTACCAAAGCAAATAGCAAACAAACAGCAGCGTAAACTTTCATTTTCAGGTTTATATCTTTTGAATTTTAAATGTTACTGATTCTCTTACTCAATTGGAACTGTTTGGTGGTGATTTTTGTGTCACTATTTATACTAAAAAGTTTTTTGGAAAAAATTTTATGTTTTAGTATATTCATTACCTGCTCTTTGTTTAAGCAAAAATAAAACTACCTGACGATTTTTACATTTAAAATGGGTCCTTTTTATTTATATTTACATTACAGTCGATAATTTTATATTAAGGGTTCAGTTCAGTTCAATTTTTAGGAGTTAATGGGAATAAATATAGTAATATTGTATTTTGGAAACAATCAAGATAATTCGAAGTATTTTTATTTTCGTGTAAGTGATAGTACTGGCCACAATGTGTGGCGTGCGTCCAAACGTATCGATTATCTCCAGTCATTGTTTAGATGGGACTTTTGATAAAATATTGGTAGTTAATCTGTATAAATTTCTTTGCCGACTTATATGAAACTCGGTAGAAGAGTTTATCGAAATACGATCCATTAAAAATTTTTACCTCAGGCGAAGCATCAAAATTTTTATTACTCTATAAATTGTAAGTTAGAATCACAGTAGCCTCAAAACCAGTTTTAAAAGTGTTTCTATTGATTTTCAAATACTAAAGGCATGTTTTGCTGCAGTAAGTAATGCTTTCAAATTGGTACTCGGCATATAAAATTCATGATTTTCTTAAGCGAGAGGGGACACAGTATATTTGGAATCTCTAAATGTGCAGCGCTTCGCTCTAGCTTAAGGTAGGAATGCATTACGGATTTTTGTACGTATAGTTGACCATCTCGTTATTTAACGGTACTAATAACATTTATAATTGTTAATCGATCTTGGAATTATTACATTTTTGAATTCGTCTAAAAAAGAACGTGTTTATTTTTTCAATACAACTCCTATCGTTTAAAATATGATATAATGATCTGGAAATTTGAAATAGTAATTTTCGTCGAATAACTTTTTTAAAATTGTTTGGAACTTGTTAAATGCTTCTTTATTTGAAGAAAACGGCATTGGACGTTTGAAATACACACTTATTAGCATTATTTTTACTAAATGCATTTGAACGAACATAGGCTGTTTAAAAATTGACTCCTGCCTAACTTACGTGTTGAGGATTGCCGGAAAACATTACCGTAATCGAATAGTATCTGTTTTTTTTAGAAATTCAAGTGAAATCAAGTTCATATACTAAAGATTTTCGTATGCCCTAATACAAATTTGTAATGCTGTAACGTTCATTAAACTGAAATCAATCTTTTTTCTTTCATTTCAGTTCTACATATTTTTATTTCTTTTCTGGTAATTTTCCACTTACAACAATCAGTCGCAGGTATAAACACAAAAAATTTTAATTTTACCTAATACAGTTGTACAAATTCACTTTAAATCACTACAACAAAATCAAAATCACTGCACAAAACCAAAAAGTGTTGAATTCCAATCTTTTGTTTTAAGGACATTTGTTTTGTTCAGTGAATGTTATTGCTTTCTTTAAATTTATATTGTGGAATTTACATTCTTTGTACAGTCATTTTTATTATTATTTTTGTTGTTTTCATATTGTTGCACATGTGTTTTTAAGTGTTTTCGTTTTGTTCGCATTTTCCAACAAACAATAAAATCATGCAACAATTCGATAATGCCAACCAAAGATAGACCCAAAAATAAACCAGCTATGCCACCATAAGAAACTAGAAATATAATAAATTTTGAAAATTTAAAATTTGTTCTATTCTATAGAATAAATAACTTCAAAATTACCTATTAGATCCAATAGATTAAAGCAGAGTGTAGAGCGATAAGAAAATAAAGTATCATGTTGATATTGTACTTGCAAGTCTATATAATCTCTACCATGACCTGATCCAGTATTATCGGTATTAACCATAGTACGATATTGTATATAATTGCAATTGGGATAACATTTACAATCTAAAGTATTAAATTCCACCTCATCTATGTTTTCACCCAAAACATTACCGGTAGTTAGTAAAGCACCTATAGGGAGTAATTAATAAAATCGACTTTATAAACAATTTCATTCATGTATTCACTAACTTACTTTTATGTTTATAAATACATTTCAAATGTCTAACGCCACACATGGGTAAGTTTTTTGTTGATCTGGTGAAAGAACTTCTCGCAGCGACAGCGAATGTGTAAGTACAATTACAATTTCTTTCGATATACAATAACCGGCAGTTTCGCATACAATTGGAGCGACTTTTACCCAAAAGTTTTAGTTCATTCTATATAAGTTTAGCAATGCAATTAGATTCAATTTTTATTATTATTCTTTCATATTTCAATTTTAATTATTATTCTTACTGTAAAATAGCAATGTCTTAGATCTGGACTTATGGTGTGGATATCGTAATCAGCTGTGAATCGTAATGGAGTTACAGTGATTACAACACTTTCGCCATTTAAATAGATTATATCCGAAGTACCAATTTCAGTGGGATCATGTACCATAGTCTGAAATTAAAATAAAATAATATAAGTGGTACTAATCTCGATTTAGCTAAAGAATTCATAATTGACCAATAATATAATCCGAATATTTAAATTAAATGAATTGTTTTAATTCTGTCATGTTCACTTCAAAAATGGCAGGGATAAAAATTCATTCGGTTAATATTTTCAAAAGCTAAAAGGGTAAACCCTCAACTAAGCTGACCAAATATGTAACTACTTCCAATCAATGATCAAGTATTTCCAGGACAATGGCAATCGATTGCAAATGAACTATTTATGCAGCAGTCTGATTTGGAACAAATGACTCTGAAGGAGCGGTCAGAAGTCCCGAGTTAAAATTTATGGTAGGCTTTATTCAAATGATTCTATTGTATTAAAATATCTGACAAAAATGTTTGCTTTTGAGCCACAGTATCTTTTTCCAGTACATTATATTTTTCAGTTGCGATTTTTGGAGTATTTTAAAGTGTTATTTTCTAACTGCAAAATGAATTAGGTAAAATAAGAATACGGGAATTATTTATAATTTTTACAAATACAAACATGATGCTTATTTGTGTCGATAGAATTAGTAACTAAAGCGTTGTCTATTTCTTTTAACGATGAGATTGTCATTAAATAGATTGCTGAATAGCGCCACTGGTTGGAATAATATAAATATATTCTTATAAATATTAAATTTAATGATTTCATTTTATGGCTAACCTTACGCTTAGTTTCCAATAAAGAAATAAATTTATTTTTTTTAATAACATCAACTTACCACAATTTTTTCAAAGATATTTCCTACTGCACTACGTTTCAACAAAACTTGTAAGCCAGTTTGTAAACCAGAATCAGATACTACCCATGGCCATGATGGTATTGGATCCTTTTTTACAACAAAGTCAAATAAAATTAAGTACCGTTTTGTTATTTTCCAATTCTTAACGTACAAATGTACTTACCTCAGCATGCATAGAATTAAAAACAAAACATACTCCTTTATATGTTTCAATTCTACGAAAAATATTACAACAGGAGATCTTTGTCCTACGCCAAATACATTCAGCAAAAATATCTTCACATTCAAATGTTAGGAAAAATAACAAAGTATTCAAATCGTATAAAGACAAATGATTTGATTTTTCGTTTAACGATAAATACTCCAAAAATGATACATTTGTAAATTGTCTACTAGAAGAAATTCCATGATGTTGTTGATTTGTATTGTCATTACTGTAATCCACTGGAGGTGACCACAAAATATCATTAAAAGCATGCAATAACAAAAGAAACTCTTTCATTTCTTTTTCATCTTGTAGTGGGGGTATTTGTGGTGGTGGTGCTGTTGCCTTCCTGGTTTTATTTTGTAATCGCAATATATTTACACCTCTAACAGGACAAATGGTAACGGCTGGGAATGGTATTTCAGATACATGCACATCGGTACGTTCAATTACGGTTTGTACCCAACTATTGAAATAACGACGTGAAGATAATATACACACGTAAATGGTACAAATGGTGGCAAAAACTATTATAAGAACACGCAGAAATCTGCCATTTAAAAGGGGGTCACAAAATAGAATGAAAAGGACATTTGTTATATGGTTCGTTGGCGAGAGTATAAACATGTTTGTAATGTACGTAATTGCTTCACATATGTAGCAAAAAATAGCAAAATGTTATTTAGACTTACTTAGCCTTCTCTGAATTATTGTCGGCCAAATAATAGTTAACACCTTTGTCTTTGCATCGTTTACAATGTATTGTCGCTAATGTATTGTCGGCGTTGTCATCTTCTTTTGGTGTTGCACAAATTTCTGAACAGGATGATGTTGATGTTGTAACCACGTTTAGGTTTGTTGTCTTCTCGTAATTGTCGTGGGATTTTAAATTATTGTAAGTTTGTTCAAAGGTCATTTTAATTTGTTCGAATAATTATTCGCTACTGTTATTTTTTACTGTTTACACGTTGAACTCCAATTGTTAAATACTTAGATGTGTAATTTATTTTTGGTATTTTATATTAGATAAATTACTTAATCCAAATCAATTCGTTATGTTAATACCATTCTACTATTATGTAGATGTGATTATAATAATTTCGAATGTGGGTGTTAGTGTGATCACCTATCGGATCTAAGTTAATCAAATTTGAACATTCTAGAAAAATATTAGCTGATATAAGACTAATATTTTTCTAGAATGTTCAAGTATTTTTCTAAATATTCTCTTGCAAATTTTTAAAGATTTGGAAAATATAGTCTTTTAGTATTTCAATCCGATGACTTTTCATATTTTTCGTTACACTAATTATGTATATAAGTGTAGTGTTGTCTTAAAATTCGACGAGACTGTAACTAATATATCAAATTATTTATTATCATAGATAATAATATTATCAGTAATTTGACAAGTGGTTCATCTACAACAGTAGTCCATTAATTAAAGCACCTTTGGTGTTCCGCTAATATTTCACTAAAGAACTAACTAAACTAACATAAGGTATGCAATAATATTAATATGTACATATGTAGAATTTTAAATATTTTATTTTGTGTTAAAAACAAATTTAAATTCAATTATTTTTGTTAGTTACGACGAATTTGTGGGATATTAATATTAAATAGTATTTTTCTTTTTATTAAAAATCTGACGTCTAATGATTAAGAGAAAACATATTGCCTGTTATTCCATCTAAATATTCTAATATGAATATTGTTAAATTTTCTAATAGGAATCTAATTATTATCACATTATTTTAACATAAGCCAGTAAACACAAGATGGCACCAGTTCTAGTTTAATTCTAATTCAGTTCTAGTTATGTTCTAGTTCAGTTCTAGTTCGATTGAACTTTTCTTAAATAAAACATATTTTTTGTACATTTTCTTTATTTTTCTAAGAATTTTAATGCATCAAACTATGTATGTCCATTATTTATACTTAAACATCAAGAACAAAATTAAGTGTCAAATTGAAATTTTTACCAACGATTTTCCTTGTGTTTAGGATGTTTGCCTTGGTATGGTGTTCTAATTGTATTACCTGCAAAATCGTAATCATCTCTTAAGGAATTTTTAAAACCAATTGCCCATTTTTGTCGTAAATCTTTAAGGTTTTGCTTTAAAACTGTAAAATAGTTGTTGTCGTACAAATACAAGCCAAAGCCAAATGTTGCGTAATATAAAAGTTCAACTGCACTAACGAGTGAAGCACCCAGACACAAACCGAATATACCACCAAAATTAGCTGGATTTAAGATGTAGATTGAAGAATAGTTAGGGAAAAAAGGAAGGGAATATTAGGTTACGTTTATTTTATTTTTAAATTAAATGCTTAAAGAAAATTTTAAGGCTGTAAGTTAAGAGTGTCTTAAATATATTTTACCTATCAAATCGATACTTGTAAACTCCAAACTTGTACGATACTGTATAAGAACTTCAGATTGATAATGAACATCAACTTTGTAAACTTTAACATTTGTATCGTTAGTACTAAAAAGGAAAGGACAAAGTAAATCATGCATAAAAATATAAAAAAGCAACGTGAAAAAGTTAAAATATTTGTAGAAAATAAAAATACTACAAAGTTTTGTTTTAACATCTAAATACAGTAAAATCTATACATAAAGCATAATATGATTGCTTAAGAAGGAAACAAATTTTTAGAGTATAAATATGGTTTTAACTGTAACAAATAAAAGCTTGTGCAATTGTTGCATGTGTGTATACTCACATCTCATCGCTTAAAGGCAACGTCGTTAAGGATGTAAAATATTCTATCGAATTGCAAGGTACTAAACATGAGCATGTCATTCCAACTTGAGATGCTGCGAAATAAGCATCTTCCTCTTTACGTTTATCGTAACTGAAAATATCTTAAAGTTTTTTTTTTGTATTACATTTTATTTATCTTGTTATTTCGCTGCTCTTTATAAACTTTAAATCAATAAATTCCTAAATTGATGATGATTTTCTAACAACATCGTATCTATCTTTCTATCTAAGTGTATTTTTAACTACATACATTCTTGTATCTAAAATCTTACCATTATTCTTGGCTAGACAACGGAAATGAGAGGGACGACATTGTTCAACTGGAAGTAAAAATAATATAAAATAGAATAAAATTAAATATAATTTCTTTTTAAGAACAAGAATTTATTTGACGTATTTATGTCATACCAGTATCATCGGCAAACAGAAAAAATAATGACAAAGTGCAATTGCAGTATTTCCGAACATGTTCTTCATGACATCTGTTCAGACAATTATTCAACATCCATTTATTTGAAAAATTTGTTTTATATTTCAACAAAAAGTTTTCATCTTCAAAATAACAATTTCTTTTATCGGGATCTAATGAACGTAAATCCTCATCACTGTCTGTAATTTCAGGACGTACAATGAAATATGTTTCGGTTTCTGGTGTTATTGTATAACCAGTGTTTGATAATTGATCTGGTCTTTTGATAAGAATCTGTTAAAAAGAAAACATTTTTTGTTTTTCTGTTTTAAAAATTGCTTTTTGTTTTGGAATGTTTCAACAAGATTTCAGCAGAAAATATAAATTTTGTGAAAGTTTGTTTGTACAAAATATTCGATAAAATTTCTTTGTCTAGAAAATTTACAAAAATATTCTTTTCTAGAAGATTTTCATTTTCTAGAAATATTTACCAAATTTTCCTTTTTTAAGAAATTTTTTTCAGAAATAATTTTTACAAAATTTTCTCTTTATAAATTTTATCTAGAAAATTTTCGCATTTTTTCTCGAAAAATCTTTTTTTCTGGAAAATTTACACAAAATTTTCTTTTTGTGGAAAATTTTATTTTTCTAAATATTTTTTTACAAAATTTCTTTTTTTTTAATTTTCATAAAAATTTTTTTCTAGATATTTCAATTTCTAAAAACTTTTCACAAACGTTTTCTTTTCACAATTTTTTTCCTAGAAATTTTCACTAAATTGAGAATGATTGATGAATTAAACTTACCGTTATTGTGCTGGCTACTTTGGATGCAGGTCTTTTTAATTTAGAGCTTTCTCTAATACGAAAATTTAGACCGGTATTTTGTCCAGCTCTAGAAGTGTGATAAGGATAAAACTGTTTACCCAAGGCTTGCTAAAAGATAAGAAATTATTACTTCCTATATAAATGCAATTAATGCAATATATACACCTGCATTATTTGCGATTCCGGAGATAATTCGGAATTAAAGACCAAACAATTGCCATATTCAGTACGTTCTAACATGAAACGTGAGCAACATTGAAAAGGCATTTTCCTCCAATAGCAAGTATCATTTATCATAAGATCTTCACAACGTATTGCCAAAAATCGGGCTAACTTCGATACATCTATAAAATCGATAGCCTCCAAATTAATATCTTGCATTTCTTTGAAAGCATCAAAATGGCCAAAACGTAAAGTCTCCATACGTTCAACAAAAGTGGTAAAAACGTCCAGTACAGCCTTATCTGCAGAGGGTGGAAGGAATTTTGATTTTGCCTCATCGAATTTTTGCCAATTAATGCGATTGTGTGTGCACACACCAACGGCAGGAAAAGGTATTTGAAAAACAGGAAATTGTGAATTTTCCACAACTGTTTGAAGCTTTTTCGCTGAATAACGTTCAGCAAGTATTAAATAGGCAATACAAGCTAATGTTACACATGTTACAACCAAAGCAGTCCATATAAGCCTAAGGATGGAAGTATATATGTGTGTTTAAGTGTGTATGTGTAAAAGGATATTGAAAATAAATTTAATTGGGTCATTAATCTCAATCATTCTCACCTTTCGATGCCACGTAGTGTAGGATCATACATATAACGTACTCCATGAACCGTAGATTTCTCACAATACATTTGCCAATATGCCCTCAAAAGATCTTTAAATGTTTTATTTTCTTCTTGTCGCCGCTGTTCGTTGTTATGGCCCGGTTTTTGAGTTTGTAGTAGTTTTTGGTTTTGAGATGATGGCACTTTCAATAAGGAATTATTTTTTTTATTTGATACATTTACTTTTAAATCCGTATGCCAAATCATTTCAACTATAAATTTCCCAAGGAACTAAATGTTGGTTATTGGAAAAGTTTTTGTAGCAGCTGGCAGATTGTACTAACGTACGTAGTAGGTGTCTTTTTGTGGTTTGAGTTCTTTTATTTTTTATATTTGTGCAGCAATATCTTAATTTCAAAATAATTGCAGTTTAGTTTTTTATTTGTGTGTTTCAAGTAAAAGTAACAAAAAGGTATAAAAATTACACCTATTTCAGTTCAATTTCCGAAAGTTTTTCGTCATGCTTCTTGATGGGGTTAAATAAAAAAGTAAATTATGTGGGAAGAGAAATTACTTTGCTTCACTTAGTTTCCATCATTTATATGTTATAGGTGGAAATGGTTGGAGTATTTTACTAGTCGAGAAGGTAATAAATTAATTTCATTTTAGTTAACAACTCATATAAAATAAAGATGCAGTTATTAAAGTTTACGTGATTTTTTTTAAGTTTTTAAGTGAAAAAAGTTACCCATAAAAATATAAAATAAATTCTGCTAAATAAATAAGTAGATAGAAAACTATAAAAAAACTCGCGGTAGGATATTTAGTAAAACAAATTATAAAAAAACTAGAACTGAACTAGAACTG